>PVKU01003029.1:0-50409 GCA_004027475.1 Anoura caudifer | reverse complement strand
CACATTTCATTCCCAGTCTTGAATGTGTGTGATATCTGATCTACGGGTTCAACTCATCAGCAACATGTGATTTCTACCAGCTAGGGAAACCTAAAAACTGAAATTGGATTCCAGAAGCCAACTTTTCTCCCTCCAGCAGGCATCCAGAGCTCGTATTTCTTAGCAACTAGATTATTAAAAACTGGGAGAATGGGGAAACGAGCATGGGTCCGGAGAAAAGTAAGTCGGTATAATTCTTTATGAAAGCAGCACTGGCCTTTCCAGGGTAGGATTTGTGGTTATCAGTGCAAACAGAACTATGCTTTCATAAAGCCGAGTTATGAAACTGCACTGGCATTTTTACTTCTGGCAGGTTATTCAATCTGTTCACACATCTGCACAACACATCCCCGTGCACCACAGACTCTCAAAGGCACGGATGCAGGAAACAGCACCGCTATGAGTAAGACGGCAACTGAGAGAGAGGATCTGCACTGTATATAATGTTATGAAATCATTCATGTGTTCTGCAAGTTTCTATCCAAGCTTTGTTGCGTTATTTATCACATGACAAGAGGCCACCTGTGTAAATCAGAAACACAGTGGCCCACAATGTGACCTCCAGAGGAAACGGAGTTGCAGAACGTAGCCCTCAAATGCTGCAGACAGTGTAAGTCACTTACCTGTGAGAGTGAACTTCAGGAAGCCAGAAGAAACAATGGACTCCACTGCCTTTTCTGACTTCGGTGTTCACCATTATAAAGCACTGAATGGAATTCAAGCTTTTTTGAGAACATTCTCTATTTGTTTAAGGGTCAATGCCCTGAAGGCCAGCCTAAGCACAGTTCAGTGACATCTGAGAAAAGACTGAACACTCTCAAAGTAATGACCCCAAGCACAGTGTGCTGCAGAAACCCTCTGAGGGGTCACCAGGCTGCGGAAAGTGCTGATTTGTCATGGAAAGAGGGGTGAGTCACAGGCAAGAGGGACTGGGGCGGGCAAGAGTACTGCAACTCTGGCTGCGTACGACTCTTCTTTTTATAGGCCCTTATTTTTGAAAAGTTACTTAAAAACATAACAAGGCAGAACAAAACAAACAAACAAAAACCCTTTAAATATCCTCCCTCAGTTTGAAAGATTAGTTTTGGAAAATCCTTAGGTCGCCGGTCCCCAGAGTTTCCTGGAGACAGATAACCTAGAAGAACACCTGAAACAGTCTTTGCTCTGAAGGCCCTTGCACCCTGGCCCGAACAGTCAACAACCTCAAGCTGCTTATCAGATGCAGCCCCACGTAAGGGCACAGGAATGATTTTTTTAAAGGTTCAAATTAACAGAAATCTTAGCCAAACACATATAGCTTCTCCAGTGGTTTTTGTGTTAGCCATATCTATTCCTCTTCCTTTTTGTCAATCCTTTTACTTTCTCAAAATGTTCTCTTTTTCTTTCTTTTTTTTTTTTTTATTTCTCTCCCTGTCTGGGCTAACCCTTGCCTAAGCATGCCTTACTATGGCCTTGTGCTGAGTAACAGTCAACATTGGTCGAGCCCTTGTTGGGTGCCTGGCTCGGTTGAAGAGTTTTATTGGTACTACCTTATTTGGGCTTCTCAATAACCCTAGAAGTTAGGCGCTGTCACCTTTTATTGAGGACACTGAAGCAGGAGTCTAAGCTTCTGACCACTCTATGCCAACCTTCTTCCACCCATACTCAGAGATGCAGGCAGGGGGCCGGTGTTTCTCAGTTTGCAGAATAAGATCAAATTAAACAGTAAGGATGCATGTTCTAAATTAAAAAACTTGTTTCTTAAAATCCAGCATCCACTACTGGTTGTCTCTACTGGAAGCTAGATATAAGATGGTTTATGATTTAGCCCTAAATTCTTTATATTATTATTATATTTATATTTTAATATCTCAAAAACACCAAGGTCAGCAAAGAAAAGAAACATTTCTAGATCTTCCCCTACCTGACCTGATTCAAGAAGTCCTGGAATGGGATGACTTGTGACGTGACACAAATGTAATAATATTCTGTTTGACACCAGTTAGGAGCCAGAAAAAAAGAACTTTGCTTTACACAAAACCAAAAAGGCAGCACAGCTGTGGGTTATAGCTTTGATTGGGAGAAAATTCTCTACAGAATTTTGCTACCTTTGTTGTGGCAAAGTTATTGAAAATAGCTGAAGGTTGAGAATGTCAAGGAGAAAACTGTCGCCTCGGGACCAGAGCGGAGCTGCTCACCGGTCCCCGTGTCCTGAGACTTCCCTTTGTGTGCCGTGTAGACCTGGGGGAGGAAAATCTCATAGAGTTTTAGAGCTGCAAACACTGTAGACACAGTAGGTCCTCACTTATCACCGTAGGTAGATTCTTGAAAACCACAAGTTGAAGTGAACCAATGCACAATGAAACCAATCTTACCTAGACTAATTGATACAAACCAGAATTAAGTTCCTTGGCATATTTCTGGTCACGAAAGACATCACCAAACTTCTAAATAAAGACCCAAGACACTTCTAATATTAAGCATTGAAATGAATGTGAGCACCACATATATTTAAGAACAATTAATAAAAACAGGTAAGATTATTATTTCCCAGCCCACTCATCCCCAGTTCAATGTTGCAGGGCGCTGGACTCTGTCCCTACAGCTCAGGGCACCAGGCAGGGATTCCCTTGGACAGGACGCCTTTCCCTCACAGGAGCACTCGCACACACACGCTCACTCAGATGGGACAATGTGGACACATCCATTCGCCTCATAGGCACATCTTCGGGATGTGGGAGGAAACCAGAGTCCCCAGAGAGAATGCAGACCTGGAAGAACATGCAAACCCACACAGACAGCGGCCCTGGCTGGGAATATATATTTTTTTTCTCATCAACTTTTATAATGAAATGACATTGGACGAAATGATGTTATTCAAGGACCTGCTGTATTTCATCTCCAACCACCTCATGTTTTACGTGAGAGACATGAGGACAAAGGAGCAACCTGTTCTGAGCCCTTCGGGGGTTAATGGTGCCTTTCTTTTCTTCTTCAGTCTGCCCCTTGACAGGCCTGGGCAGAGAGAGTATTGAGTTAATCACTTCTAATTTGTTTCAGCAGTGGGTGAGTTTTCTTATGGTTTGTGGTCTGTGGCTGTCTTCCAGTTGAAATAACTACTTTCTGAGTGCTTACTCTGTGCCCAAACTACGCTAACCTCTGGGATTCAGGAAAGAGCAAACCAAATGAGAATCCCTGCCCTTAGGAATTTGCAGTCTAGTGGGGCAAGAGGTAGACGATAAGCAGGTAAGTAAAACATGTGATGTGTCAAACGGTGGTAACCACTATGGAGAAAAACGTTGCAGGGAAGGGATATATGATTGAGAGTCTGTGTCGGTGCAAATGTGTGGGAGTGTGAGTTGCTATTTTAGATCAGGTGGTTAGGGAAGAATTCAGTGAGAAGGTGACATATGAGGAACCACCTGAAGGAGATGAGGGAACAGGTGCATGAGAATCCGGGGGAGCAGCCGTGCAAAAGCCCTGGGTGGAGCTGGGGTACGTTTAAGGAACCACAAGGAGGCCCGTGTTACTGAAACAGAGTAACACAGCAGTAGTGGTAGACAGTATTAGTGCCGTAGGAGTGGGACAGTGGCTCCCACGGTGTGAGTAGTAAACCAGCAGCATCAGCTTTACCTGTTAGAAATGTAAATTCTGGGGCCTACCTAGACCTACTGACCCACAAACTCCAGGGGTGGCTGGCACTCAGCATGCTCAAGCTGGAGAACTGCAATTGCAGAGCCTTGGAGGTCACTGTAGAGCATTTTGACCCATGGTTTAAAATCACAGACAAAAATGTGTCAGGGAGGGCCCCAGCCCATGAAAACACATTTGAGCCTGCAGCTGTGGTTAAAACTGTACTGAAGATCATTCCAGGTACTGTGGAAGGGACAAAAGAGTCACCATTACTTCATTCCCTGCATTATTCAAAAGCAAATTATCGAGGATCTTCTATCTGTAAGAAACTGTGGCCCATATTATGCTGGTTGCCAACTGGTACACATTACAATTAGTACCCTTGACAAAGTTTAAATTTTAAAGGGCAGATAAAGATTAACATACAAAGCAATTAAGACAAAATAAAACAGAGCAACATCAGATGTGAAGATGTTCAAGGCAGACCTTAGGTATTAAAAAAGAGACATAGCAGTGTGGACAGGAATCATCAGGAAAAGATTCTTGGAGGAAGGGGGATTTATGTCCCCAAGCACAAGAAGGACCAGGTGAGAATGACAGTGTGTGCAAGGCCATCGAACACGCCGAGGCAGCATTGAGAAGAACCAAATGCCTACTGAGAGGAGAGGCTGAAAACAGTATTTTGTTTGCTGGCAAACAGTGGCATCTAAGTTTGTTCAAGTATGTGAGGACAGAGAGGAAGGGTTTTCAACGCCAGTAGAACAAGTCCCACACGGTCCAAGACCAGAACTTCAGTCCGGGGCAGGTCTTGCACATGTGCACCAGTGACAGACTCTTTTGCTTGGTCACTACCACCCTGAAAATCACTATGAGTTGTGAAAAGCCAGACTTACATAATATAATTGGGTGTGTTCTGTGGCAGAAACAAAATGTCTAAATTCAAGCTTCCTTGGGCAGTTTCGTGTTTTTAAAGCCAAATGTGTGCAAGGATACAATCTCTGTAGTTCAGTTCACTTCAGAAGGAGATAGAATGGTACAAGAAGAGCCCAAGACCTCATGCGCTCAGTGTACAGACTGCCCCAGCCCTATGCCATGTGTGCCTTGGCTCCTGGAACTCCACCAAACCCACTTGCTTAGCTGTTTAAACACGTGACACAGACAACACTTCATTGTGATCTTCAAAGCATGCTTTCTTTAAGATGATCATGGAAACAAAAGTTAAGAATAGTGAACTGAGTACCCTCGGTGTATATTTTAGATGTTTATGCTTCCTCTATAGAATTGACAATACCAAATAAGGCCATTTAATCTCACACTTGTCATGTTGTAATTTACAATTATCTAAATGAAATACACATATTCATCTTCACAGTTATTTATCTTCTCCAGCACTCAATACGTGGTGAGAATTTCTGGTTTTGTTTACCTCTTTAGTGAGGGAAATTGGCACAAAATACAGGCCTTGCTCATAAGCAAATGCCATCTCATATTTTTTAGTGTAGTAGTTCTTGTCTGTTTCTAAAGGCTCGTTCCAGTGCAGGTATCAGGTCAAACACTAAAAATAAATATAAGGGAACATCAGTAATTAGAGAAGGGAGAGAAATAGATGCAATAAATAAAGAAGAAGAATAACAGTATAAACTTCATTAAGAAGTGGTTATATCTATAGTGTCAAACAGACACTTGACCTGTCAAATGAACTCATTTCTCACTGGAGAGGGGCAAGGCTGCCTGAACCTTTGGGTGGATTGGGTTTTCATGTCTCAGCTTCACTCAGGACACCTCCCTTCTTAAAGGGATGCATCAGTCTTGGAAACCATTTTTTTGTTGGGGTGGAAGAGGTAGAAGAGTAAGAAGTGGGTGGTTGTTAACAGTCGAGCACAGGTCATGGTGATCTATGCCGAGTGGTTATACTTATGAGGTGTCAGTGGTACCTGTTACTCCCTAGCCTAAAGAAAGACAATTTATTCTTTATACAACAAACTTTTGCAACAAGGAACCAGTTTTACCAAATTAGTCAATCCTGTTTTTGAACACCAATTTGATAGGCCTATAAATCCAAAGTCCAGTTCTCTATGTAAGCCTTTCAATCCAGGTGGATATTGGTAAACTCATATTTTTAGCTTTGAGGGAAAAAATGAAGGCAGCCACATTGTTTGTATTGGTATCTTGCCAGTGGCTGTTCAGTACACCCCGCTACCACTCTTGTTAGCTCTGGGTGACTGCTTAATACATCAGGACACATAGCTTGTGAAACACAACAGCAGTCAGCTATCCAGACCTGACTCACTAATTCATTGCTTCTCAATGACATGTGGCTAGGCACACACTTGAGAATGTCACAATTTTTAATAGCAATGAGTAAGAGTGATTAACTAGAGTGTCCTAGTCTTGTGCATCAAACCTCAAACGGAGGTAGAGTAAAATAAAGGACTGGCATCCAGGTTCAATTTGCATCCAACTCTGATAAAGATGCCCAGTGGCTGCCATCACACCAAGGACTCTTTCTCAGGCCAGGCCATGGGTGTCAGCAGACATGCTGCCAGAGTCCACACTGATCACATCCAGGATGCAGTCAGGCATCTTCACCCTTGGACCACAGCCCATCTCACATGAGCTGATCTGCCACATACTTATTTCCTTATTGAGTGTGGAAGTTGCCAGCATTCTCAGGAATTCACTTCAGACCTTCACATGTAACTTAGGGACATATATACTAGTGATAGTGACTAGTTGTGGTTTTTTTTTCAGGGCTGTTGTCTATGTCTTTATTTTTAGTAGAAATGAATGTGAGTGGGTGGTATGTGTGTGTGCCATGCAGGAGCAAATGCACCATGTATCATATTCTAAGTTATAGTATTTCCCTCTCAGTCAGAATTTAGGGAATTATGTCTGGTGACTATGAGGTCACATACTAAAAAACTAAGAAGCACATGCTGAGGATAGCAGGGTAGAGAGACAGAAAGAGCCTCTGGCTTTGATGATATGGTTGAGCCACTGAACCAACCCTGAAACTAAATGCCTTCAGATTTCAGCCCTGACCAGTGTGGCTCAACTAGCTGGGCATCAATCAGCAAATCAGAAGGTCACTGGTTCAATTGCCAGTCAGGGCACATGGCTGGGCTGCAGGCCTGGTCAGTTGAAGTGTGTACGAGAGGCAGCCAATTGATGTTTCTCACATCGATGTTTCTCTCCTTCTCTTTCTCCTTTCATTCCCCTCTCTCTAAAAATAAATAAATAAATAAATAAATTTTTAAAGGCTTCCATATTCCATATAATGTGAAATAATTGCCTTTGTTACTTAAGCCACTTTACCAGGATATTCTTTCCTATGCAATTAGATATATGCTAACTAGATATCACTTAAGCTTCCTAAATAGCTCCAGAAACTAAATTGCATCTTTTCTTTTTGAGGAGATATAGGAAAGTAAATATGCACACATGCACACATAATTTTATACATGTGTGCAATTTTAAAGATTTCATATCTTTAATTATGAAAACATGATTATAAAGAATTCAGAAAATAACACAAGACAGTAAGTAAGAAAAAGAAGGAGGAAGATACAGTTTAACTAAGCAATTCTTTAATGATTCATTTCAAATATTTATTGAAATGACTTCTCATGGCCTCTCTGAATATCCCCCAACTAAGTGGTTATTGACTTCCCTCTTCTCCCTCATCCTGATTCTTGATGTGTCACTGCCCATTCAAATCTACTGTTAAACATGAAGTTTTTCTTTCCTCCACCTATTTCCCAGAACCCTTTCTTATAAAATATCCATAGTTAATTCAGTCTGCCATTCTGAGTAAAAAACTTTCTTTTTCTTCTTTTTTAAGTTTATTTTATTTATTTATTTTTAGAGAGAGGGGAAAGGAGGGAGAAAGAGAGGGAGAGAAACATCAATGTGTGGCTGCCTCTCACTCACCCCCTACTGGGGATTTGGCCCACAACCCAGGCATGTACCCTGACCAGGAATCAAACAAGCAACCCTTTGGTTTGCAAGCCAGCACTTAATCCACTGAGCCACACCAGCCAGGGCTATTTATTACTTCTGATATCTTCTACCATATCCTAAACTTCAAAACATTGACATTTAAATTTTATAATAGGGATAACACTTACAGCAATGTTAAGTGTGCACATCCTCATAATTTCCAATATTGCTTCTCAAACATCACCTTTAAATCTCTAGCCCCAAACTACTTACAACTCCCAGCTCTGAGAAACCACTTCCTCTTTTCTTCATATTTCCACTGGATTCACATTTTTCCCCTTGTGAAGGCATAGCTGTAGTTTTTGGCACAGCTGTTGGATTTTATTTTAACTACAATGTCCTTTGCTCTCACTTTTATTTCATTCATATCCTCATAACATTTCTGGTAAATCCCTCTCATAAACCCATGGCCTTTTGAACTTATTGAACAATCCAATGGGGCTAGCTTCTCTCCTTCTTCATTGGTAATTCTTGATTCATTGTGAACATAAAGAAGTCTCCTCTCTTTCCTTTGGCTCATCTTGGCTTTCAGTTTCTCCATCCCAGAGCAGTGTTTGCACAAAGCAAACCACATTCCTGATGCATATAAGGGGGAGAAGAACAAGCAAAAGTAGGGGTTCACTCTCATTGCTGGAATGCAGGCAGATATCCAGGAAACACTTCATGCTTGTTACCCCTTAGGAAGAACCAGAATAAAACTGTTTCTGACACCTAATCCACTCCTTTTTTCATTTATTCATTTAATAAATTGTTATTTATCAATGACTATTAGCTTGGCATCTTGAGAGACACTGTGGGTAGAGAAGATGAGCAAAACAGACATGGTTTCATGAAGCTTATTGTCTGATAGAGAACCAATAATAAATAAGTGATCATAATAATAATCATAAAAAAATGATGATAAAGGTCATAAGATCTATTAAGGAAAAGTTCCAGATGCTATGGGAGAGTTCAGCAGAGAAATTTAACTTAGATTAAAGATTTGGAGAAGGCTGGCCTTGAGGAAGGTATGCTGAACAGATCATCCAAGAAAAGAGTGGGAGGAAGAAAACAATAGCTAAGGGAAAATAGGTCATACGAAGCCCTACAGCAGGAGAGAACGCACAGATCAGAGTGCCTGAACAAGGCCACAGCGGCTGGAGAATGGTGAGCAAGGGAGCAAGTGGTGTGACCTGTGACTGGACAAGATGGGGAAGGCTGGTCGTGCAGGATTGTGAGTCGCATTAATGAGCTATGAGTCAGCAGACAAGTTCTGTGATTTGATTTGCATTTTTAAACATTCATTCTAAGCAAAGGGTGACTTGAGGGGGTGATCTTGGAAGCAGAGAAACAGGTAGAAGAGTATTGGAGTGCTACAGTCGGAATATGGCCTGGCAGTTTACCTTATGGTGCTGGTAATAGAGTTGTCCAGAACCGGCTAGTTTTAAGAAATATACACAAGATTAATTATTGTTTCTTCATTATTAAAATTAATAGACTTGTGAGTCAGCAGGAGTGGAGAGATAGTGATGACTCCAACATTCTTAGAATAAATGACTAAACAAATAAAAGTGTCATTTAGTAAAATGGGTAAGAACTGGGGAGAAAAAAAAACTAAGTGTTCAGTTTTTAATACATTTATTTTGAGATATTTTGAGATAGTAAGGAGAAATGTCAAGTAGCACTTGGGTCTGGAATTCAGCAAGTAACTCTAAACTGGAGATATTAATTTTGGAGTAGTTGTAATCTCTGGTATTTATGGGATTAGAAGAATATAAAATCCCATAGGAGATTAAAAAATGAAAAGAAATTCTACAATTGATTCCTAAAAGACTCTATCATTTAGGATTGAGCCAAAAAAAATCTGTTTTTTAAAATTTAGGATTAAAAACCAGAAGAGTTTCTAGTAGTGGATTCTGGAAACTAAGTTTTTCAGATAGTCTATCCTTTCAGCATATCAGAGAGTCAGGTATTAAGCTGGAAAAAATTATTTTGTCATTATCTTCTATAATCAAATAAAGTATGGCAGGCTACAGAAGTTGTTAGTAGTATTTGGATTAATCTGTTGTCCAATTGGAGATATACAAAAGGGTTTCAAACATTATTCAAGTTGATTGGTGAGATCAGTGAAGATGGCAGAGTAGGGACTTCAGGGGCCTTCTTCCTCCCCAGGAACACCTCAAAATATGGCAAAACTATTGGAACTCTTGTAGATAGACAAAGGTTTACAGCAACTAAGTGAATGTTTAACCAAGAGAAAAGCCACTAGAACATAGTAAGAACTCTGTGACATTTTAACCCCATCCCCACCTCCCTCCCCAGCACAATGTAGGTCTTCAGGAGGGCAGCTTGAATCCCCGGTATGAACACATGATGCTGGAGGGAGTAGAGAACACCTTGTTTCTAATTTTTTATTATCACATTTGTTTTGACCTGTCTATGGGTTTCCAGAAGAACTACACAGGGTGCCTTTATTTCACCTGACTTGAAATTCTCTCATGGTAAAGGATGTTCCTTAAGAATATTGACAGCTAAATGAACAAGCATCTGCCCGCTGAGGCAAAAATCAACAGTTGAAGCAGACACTAGCCATAACAAAAGCCTGGAAGAAAAAGTTAGGGAATGAGACTCTGGGGAATAAGGGCTTCAAAAACCTCCTGAGTATACCAGTAATCCAGAAAGCCATTGCATGTTCACAGAATCACACGTGCTCAGAAAATAGCACAGAAGACCGAAGGCTGATCTGTAGGCTCAGCATAAGAAGGAAGTGAAGGCTAATTCAGAGTTGTAAATGGCCTGGCTTAGCATTGAGGAGTAGCCCAACAGAGAGCCAATCTTCCAAGACCTGGAGACAATTTTCTTTTCTTTTCTTTTTTCCTTTTCCCTGGTGCTTGCCATTTAAAAACAGTATCTATCAAACAACTGGCTGACTACAAAGCTAAAGAAATAGAGACTTCAGGAATCAACAAAGAAATACATTCTCTTAGAAAATCCCATCAGCAAACAACTACAACCCACAGCAAGGAACAACAGATTCCAGAAAGAGTAGAATTTGATTTTCAGAGTTTTCAGTGGAGAAGGAATAGTCTTTTTGATGAAGGGTGCTGGAATAACTGAACACCCACCTAGTTCTTCTACTTAAACTTCTCCTTGATTTTCAGAGCTTCTCCTATGTGTGCTGTCTCTTAAAAATAACCAGCCTATAGTAATCCTATGCCAGAGAGACACATTTTGGGATGGCAAATCCCCCTACGCTCACATGGTTTGGTGCTGGCAGGTGGCTGTGCCACAGGATTCCAGCCCGGGCTATATATGGTGGCAACGTTATGGGAAGGCAGGTGCCAATGCACTGTTTTCCAAATTTTTTAGTTATTAATTTTTTAGAAAGAGGGGAGGGGAAGGAGAAAGAGAGGGAGAAAAACATCAATTGGTTGCATCTTGCATGCACCCCAACTGGCAACTTGGCCCACAACCCAGGCATGGACCCTGACCAGGAATCCAGCTGGTGACCTTTCAGTTTTGTGGGGCAATGCCCAGCTACTGAGCCACACCAGTCAGGGCTGCACTCTTTTTAAAAGCCTGCCCTTGCCTCACTTCTGCTGATGTCCTGTTGTCTGAAACAAGCCATGTGGCCAAACCCAGACTCAGGGTGGGAAGTGCCCACACACAAGGGAGCGGTTAGGGAGGAGGCTTGCCCATTCCTGAAACAGTCTACCACAAACGCCGGCAATGCAAAGAGACTTAAATGGTATAGATTTTAGGAATTTATTCTATATAAACAATCAGGCATATGCAAAGATGTTCATTTAAACATGTTTTTTGAAATATTACTTATGATAATAAAAAACTAGAAGCAGTCTAAATGATCAATTTTTGAAAGTTAGCCAAGTAAACACATATGGAATATAAACAACTTTTTAAAAAAAATCACTAAGACTCACTAAAAAAAATCACTAAGCAAAAGTTTATTTATTAATATCAGAAAATGTTTGTAACAAGTTTATGGTAAACTTTTTAGGAAGCTGCAAGCTACAAAGTACTCTGGTACATTGTAAATACAAGGCACAAAGTGCATTTGGGACATTTCCCTAACAAATGTTTGGCTCTGCATTGGATGGCCACTGAGAGCTGGGAAGTGAACCTGCATTCAGCCAGATCTACTTCAGTATGAGACGTTATCTCTGCCTACAGCCAGGCAGCATCGACAGAGTTACAGTAACGCGTCCCTTATTTTTCTTAGGTTTCATTAACAACATGGTCATTCCCTGGGTGTGGTGTTTTGCACTCAAATTATTGGGTTGGCAAAAAATCCATATTTTTTCATAAAAGAAAAGACACGTTTTTCATTTTTACCAATAACTTTATTGATGTGGATATTTTGAGTACGTTGGTATCTCTCACATGGTATAACATTGATTGTTTTCATTTAATATCTTCATTTGATCACTATCGACTTCAACTGGTCTACCTGACCATGGGCCATTGTCCAGCAAGAAATCTCTAGCATGAAACTTCACAAACCACTTTTGACACGTTCAATCAGTCACAGCACCTTCTCCATACACTGCACAATTATTTTTTTGCATTTCAGTTGTGTTTTTACCTTTCTTAAAATAATAAAGCATAATATGCCAGAAATGTTACATATTTTTTCTATCTTCAACATTAAAATAGCTACACAAAAATTCACTGATTTTGATTTTTCTTTTAATGCATGCTGATATGACAGCTGTCACAATACAATCTAACAAAATTGTTTTGAATGAGTTCAAGACAACTAAGCGTCACCTTATGGAAAAAAACCAAATGAACTTTTTGGCCAACCCAATGGCTTATAGGCAGTTTGCTTTTGAACTAATAATTCATAATTTATATATAAATAACAAAGTATATCTATATCATGTTATAAATTTTTTATAATAGAATATTTCAAACACGTATAAAAGCAGATTTGTATCTTGAACTCCCATGCACCCTTCACCAGCCCCACCACAGAGCCACAACTAATCCTGGCCCAGCCACATCTGCATTCACTCCCCCCACACCTGGAATATTTAAAAAAAAATTCCCAGCCATCATATTATGTCATATATTAATATTTCAGTAATTAATCTAAACAACAAGGACTCTTTTATAATAATCATAATACTGTCCTCACATCTGAAAAATAATAATTGATATAGTCATCTATCCATTATTTAAATTTCTAATTGTCTCAGAAATTGCAGTAAATGAATTAATTGTTATTTTAAAGTATGTTCCTTTGAATCAGGATTCAAATAAGTTTGTTTATTGCACTCGATTATTATATCTTTTAAGGCTCCTTTAGTCAAATAGATTCCCTCTGAATTTTTTGTGTGTGTGATTTACTTTTATTAAATAAATCAAGCTGTTTTCCTTAGAATTCCCCCCTTGGTTTGTTAATTAGACTCCCAGGAGATAGCTTAACCTATGTCCTCTATTCTCTGTATTTCCTATGAACTGGTATTGGATGTAAAGGGCCTATTAAATTCACGATTTTTCTTTGTGATGTTTCTTGGTGGGGAGAGTGAGGAAGTGGGACTTGTTTCTAGCTGGCATTGTGTTGGATCATCATTTTCCATGCAGCTTTTAAAAATATCCATTTTTTCCTCTTGTTCCATCCTCTTCGTGTTTTACCTACACCACCTGTCTGCAAGTCCCATATTAACAATCCAGTGCATAGCCCTCCGTATTTTCGCCATGTCCAGTTAAATATCATCATACACATGCACACAATGATTCTCTGCTTTACAAAAATGAGTCATGGAAAGCTTTCCAAGTCAAGTCATAAAGCTCAAATTTGCTTTGTTTAATGGCTACAAAATAATATTCATTCGTACATCTACCATGATTTACTCAGACATTCCCCCTTCTAAGGGCAATAACTCTCTTCCTGGTTCTTGCTGACACATCTTGTTCATACATACATGCTGACTTCTGTCTCTCTAAGATGGATTCTCAGGGGTAGAATTGCTGGGTGAAAAAGTAGTATGTATTTTTTATTTTCATTGATGCTACCAATAGCTTTCAAAAAAGGCTGTAGAAGTTCACAGCTAAGGGTGAGCCATGCTTTCCCACATAATCTAACACAGTCTCAAGGGACAGAAAAAGAGTTACAGTGACAATCACATGTTGGAAGACAGCAAGGAGTGGGAGTCGTTCAAGGAGAGGAACAACTCTGTGAGGTTCCTTAGTGAATGATTTCTCAACAGAAATGTCCTTGTCTATTAATCTTTGACCTCATGAGCCTAACACAGGCCTAGCACAGAACAAACAATTCAGAGTACCCACAAACAGGGTCTGAGATGGTTATTCAAACTGCTGAGTTATCTCTAACTGCTCTCCACTGCGTTCTTTTCCTGCTGGACTGTACTTGCACATCACACAAAAGGAGGTAGGTGGCATCTTCCCTTGATTTCATTTGATTCTTTATTTTTCTCAGCTAAGAATCATTGGAAAAAGTTGTTTTGGATTAGAAGAAACCGGGAAATTTAGCAAAAGAATCATTCTTAAGCCAGAGAAGTTGTGTTTTGTTTTGTTTTGTTTTTAATGCTGTACATGTGATAGCCACATCAAAAAAGTATCCACTTCCCCTTCTCTGAGAGAGTCACATTTTTCTTATTTAGTCTCAAGTCTTATGTCTTGCAAGTCCCCTGTTGCCAGGAATCCCTAGTGTTTCTGGCCCTTCACCTCCATTCTCACCCATCTTCCTTCTTGCTCTGTTTGCCTTTTCAGGACAATGCTCCCCAATGTAATACACCCCACCCCACCTTTCAAACTAAGACCTCTTGTTTGAGTAAGCTGAAAGGATATGTGTTCTACAAATTACAAAAATTTTTCATCAAAGAATCTTCCAAAAGTTCCCATGACTCAGTCTCTAATACTATATCCAAGCATTTATAGTATAGGGGAACAAAAGATTAGACCAGCTTCATTTTACACCTGGGAGACTCAGGAAATACCAGATGAGTAACAAAGCTCCTAGTTTGACCAAGCCTAGCTATGCACTCATGGGCATCATTTATAATTAAACTGCTTGAATGTCAAAGGCATTGTTGGTGCAGGAAGGGAGACCTTTATAGTGGAAATGAGAGAGCTGTCTGTTGTCAAAGGGAGGAGGTAGAAATTACAAATATACTTTTTAAAATATATAGTCAAATACCACATGATTTCACTTATCTGTAGAATCTAAAGAACAATATAAATGAAAAAACAAAACAGAAACAGACTTACAGATCCAGAGAACAGAATGATGGTTGCCAGAGAGGAGGTGGGTGGAGCACTGGGTGGAAAAGATGAAGGATTGAGAAGTGCAGACTGGAAGTTACAAAGGCATAGTGGGGAATATACAGTCCAGCCTACAAAATACAGTCATTGATATGGTAATAATTATGTGTGGTGCCAGTTGGGTATTGGAACTACCAAGGGACACACTTTGTAAAGTACATGAGTGACTAGCCACTATGTTGTACAACAGAAACTAACCAAAATAATATTGAATGCAAACTGTAATTTAAAGTTTTTTTAAACTAAAAGTATTTTAAACTAAAATATAGTAAGATAATAAAATATATAGTCATAATACCATTTCATAGTTGTTAAGAGAAATGCCCTCCACTTGTTACAGAACCCCAGTCTCTGCTGTTCTGGAACAGCTGTGGTGTCCAATTGCCCTCCACCAAGAAGCGCGACTCCCAATGTAAGAGTTTGGTGAAAAAGAAAGGGATTGTTTATTTAAAAGTTACACAGATTTAGAATAATGGTGGAATTCTGCCATTAAGTCTCACTCCCTTCAAAAAACACCCCAAACCACATAGTCCTTCCTTCCTTTGCCAAACCAGGCCAGTTTCAGGATATGCCAGTCAGAGTTACCATCTTTCAGAAAAACAAGTTTACTGCTTGGCCTCCCTGGTCACGGTTCAGCATTCCAGGCATCTCCTGTTAATCTGTGCTGAGTTAGGCAGGTCCCCGCAGTTCCAGCTTTATCATCTATGCTGCTGGGTTCTCCAGGAAGGTTTCCCAGTGGGTCCACTCTTTTTTACTTCAGTTCTTAATCCAAAATCACGTGGCACTCTGTCACACACCAAACCTCCTGGCAGGCTGGAGGTGGCCCTGCTACACCCCTTCGAATCGCATGACCACCCCATCCTGGCTGGTCGCCCTAATCTTAAATGCTGACCCAGGGCTTTCTATGTGACCTCATAGTTGGCACTATATGTCCTGAAGATCAGGTAGACCTTCACCCAGGTAAAGGGTGAAGGCGCTTTGTGGTTCTTTCTAGCAATCTTTCAGGAAAACAGCTTTCAT
Organism: Anoura caudifer; assembly: GCA_004027475.1. Classification (NCBI taxonomy): domain Eukaryota; kingdom Metazoa; phylum Chordata; class Mammalia; order Chiroptera; family Phyllostomidae; genus Anoura; species Anoura caudifer. The sequence goes on along the minus strand of PVKU01003029.1, from coordinate 34,452 downwards.
TCCTTTCCTGGAAAGACTGCCATGAACAACTCAACCAACCATGGTACCAGGTTTTTTCTTATGGGCTTTGACTAGCTTTGAAAGTCAACCTCAATTCCTCCAGGATTTCTGGTAACAACCAGACCCTAGGCATGCCTCCTTCAGGCATAACATTCCAGTCAAAGTCGACAAAACCACCATTAGCAACTGGTCTTATTAGTTTTATGCAAAGAAACCTTACGTCATCACTCATTTCTTCAGAATGCCATTTCCAGAGGGATCAGATAGGGAGAAAAATACAAAGTGTGAAGGAAAATCCTTGTTCTCCTAAAATTCACAAAATTGTGTCTCCATGCCTTATACCTGCTATTATTAAAACTGTACAACTTCTTCCCAAAACTTTCATAAACTTCTACAACTTTCTATACACCTTTTATAAACCTTCTTCATTTCTGTGCCTTATCCTTCAAGTCCAAAACTTTCACAAACTTTCCATTTATCTTTACAATTCTCCACAGACCTTCTACAACATTCATAAACTTTCTATATACATTTAGTCCTTCAGATTTAACCACAATCCACTTTCAACCCTTATTCTTTCCAACCCTTCTTCCACCCTTTGAAGGGTTCTTCAACCCTTATACAATCCACTCTTTCCAACCCTTATACTCTTTCCTGAGTATAGGAAGGACCATACTCAAACTAGGTCTCTGGAAGCTAAAATTCCCTAGATTTACAAGCACATGAATAAAGTAAAAGAAATATTGTCACCCTGTGTTGGGGTTCACCGTCCTTTTCTGGAAGAGGAATTTCAAATTTTCTCCTGGTGAGCAGGTCCAGCTTTCCCTTTCAGGATCAACCACGGCAGCAGGGTCTGCGTCCTCCTCAGGTGGTGCCCATTTTACTCATATGTGGTGGATCCAGGGCTTGATTCCCATCAGCTTCAAGGAAGAATGCACATTGTCAACGGGACGTCATAGAGACCAGTCCACTGTTCAGCCAGCTGCTCTTCAGGGTCTTGAGTCTTCCGGGTCTCCAGTAAGACTTGGTCCCTTGGCCAGAATGGGTGCAGGGACTCATCAAACAGATAGACAAAACTGCAATGAGCAAATTTGTGCAAAATGTTTAGTGTTTGCCCTAAATATTGTACATATTGCTTAATTCTTGCCTTGTGTTCCAAATCTAGAGGGGGTGTTCCTAAACCAGCGATTTGGAGGGGACTCCTATTAAATATTTCTAAAGGGCTCAGTTCAAGCCCACTTCTGGGTGCCACTCTCATTTGGAGCAAAGCAGTGAGTAGTGCCTGGCCCCGTTTTAAATGTGTTTCCTGGCATGTTTTCACCAGCGTCTTCTTTATCGTGTGATTCAATTTCCTAGTCTTTCTCATAGATTGAGGTCTCCAAGGTGCATGCAAGTTTTATAGTATTTGTAGTGCCTGCCCAACCTTCTGAGAGATCTCCAAAGTGAACGATAGTGCATTGTCACTTTGAATGTTTCAAGGAAGTCCAAACCTAATAATTATTTCTTTTTTTCTTAACATAGTAGTGATTTCTTTTATCATTTTAAAGATTTTATTTATTTATTCTTAGAGAGAGGGAGAGAAACATCAATGTGTGGTTGCCTCTCACGCCCATCCTACTGAGGACCTGGCCTGCAACTCAGGCATGTGCCTTGACTGGGAATTGAACCAGCAACCCTTCGGTTCACAGACTGGCACTCACTTCACTGAGCCACACCAGTCAGGGCAGAATTATTTCTTTAAGTAACAGTTTTGTCACCTCAGTTGCCTTCTCAGTTCTAGTGGGATATGCTTCTACCCATCCAGAAAATGTGTCCACAAAGACCAACAAAAATTTGAAATTCTCCTTAGTTTTAGATAGTAGTGTGAAGTCCACTTGCCAGTCCTCAGATGGACACAACCCTTTATATTGTACTCCCTTTTCCATTGGGATACACTTACTCTTAGGATTGTTCTTGGAACATATTTGACAGCCTTCAGTGATCCTCTGAACAGTCCTTTGCAAATAAGGGCCTTTCAAATGTGGCCTAATGAAGTCCATTAAAGCATCCCTTCTATAGTGGGCCCCTTCATGTTTGAGGGTGGATACACTAGAGCCTCAGGGAGTAAAATCATACCACGGGCACTGATGTTCCAACATAGTATTTGGATTAGTGTTAGTGAATCCCCATTCACAGGCCCGTTCCTCATTCTGTTCTATGTAATAAGGTTTAAACTCTGACAAGTCCAAACAGGGGCCAGAGCTCCTAGGTGTGGTGGCTCTCTGGCTGCCTGTCTTGCTGTTTTACCACCTGTTTGGTTTTCCTGACTTATTTGGGAGCCTTCCCTCTGATGACCTGGGCAGTACATTATGACAACCTGGCCCAGGAGATTCACTGCCTCTAGCAATTGTAAAATCTCCTCTGCATGTTTAATATCCTTGTTCCCCAAGGTTAAGAGACCTCTCTCCCTCCATATTGCTCCGTGGTCATTGACTACCATGAAGGTATATTTGGAGTCTGTATATATGTCAACCATCTTTCCTTGGGACAGCATTAAGGCTCTCCTGAGGGCTAATGCTTCAGCCTTTTGTGCTGAGGTCCCTGGTGCAAAGGCTTGGGTTTCTGTTACCTTGTCTGTGGTAACTACCACATACCCAGCTCATCGCTGGTCATTGTCCATGAAGCTGCTCTTGTCTGTATGCAGCTCCCAGCCTGGTGCTGCCAGCGGCTGGTCTAGGAGATCTGGCCTGCTAGAATAAACTTGGTCAACAATTTCCAAGCACTTATGCTCAAGGGCTGAGACCCCTCCATCTCTGGGAGTAGGGTGGCCGGGTTCAGGGTTGTGGTGGTCTGCAAAGGTAACATTTGGGTTGTCCAGCAGAATGGCCTGGTATTTCCCCATAGACCCTGCTGTCAGCCAACACCCTTGTTTTTGTTCCAAGAAAGTCAAGACCTGGTGTGGTACCAACACTAGCAGACTGTCCCAAAGTGAACTTCTCAGCTTCCGGTAAGATGCCACAGGTGGCTGCTACTGTTTGGAGGTATGGTGGCCCTCCATCCGTCGTATGATCCAACTTCCTTGAGAGATAGGCTATGGGTTCGGGTGTATTTCCCAGAGCCTGGGTCAGTACACCCAGTCCAATTTCCTGACTTTCGTGAACATACAATTTGAAAGGCTTCTGTAAATTGGACAGTCCTAGTGCAGGAGCCAAAACCATCTTTTCCTTCAAGGTACTGAATGCTACCTGACAATCCCCTATTCATTGGAAGGATTCAGAGCCTTGTCCTTTTAAGGAATTGAACACTGGTGTTGTTATGAGTCCAAAGTTTGGAATCCAAATTTGACAAAACCCTATAAGTCCTGAGAACCCATGAAGCTGCCTTCCGTTTTCCGGGATTTTTAACATAGCAGTGGCTTGCTTTCTATCTGCCATGAAGCTCCAGGTACCCTGTTTCAGTTGAAATCCCAGGTATACAACTTCCTGTTCACAAATCTGAGCCTAATGAGGTTAGGCTTATATCTCCTTTTTGTCAAATGATTTAGCACTGCGATAGTGTTGTGCAAACAGTCCTCCTGGTTGCTGCTGGCTATCAATATGTCATCTGCATATTGCAAAAGAACTCCTGATTTCAACTGAACATTCCTTAAGTCTTTTGCCAGCACTTCCCCAAATATACTTGGGGAGTTCTTCAATCCTCGTGGCGGCACAGTCCAGCTGTACTGGAGCATGGCTTCAGTTTCTGGGTTCTGCCATTCAGAGACAAACAGTTGTTTAGCCTGTTGAAGAAAAACACATCCTTCAAGATTAGGACTGAAAACCATCTGCTATCCCCAGGCACTACAGTCAACAGGGTGTAGTAATTGAACCCTATAGGATTAATGTCTTGGACAATGTCATGTATGGCCCTGAGGGTACTGTATGAACCGATATTCATCAGCCTGAGGCTTTTTTACTGGCAGAATAGGAGTGTTGTAGAGTGACTGGCATGGACAAATTAATCCTGATTTTAAAAACTTTTGCAACACTGGCTGGACCCCATCTAAGGCCTCCTTGAGGGGTAATGCTTCTTTCATGGGACCTGTGCCTCTCCTTTTAGATTAACCTTTATGGGGTTGCACATTAACTGCTTTACCTGGAGTTCCATCAGCCCAAATATTTCGAATGACCTGTTCATAGATCTCGGGTGGGAAGGGTTCAGCTGCAGTATGGTCTGAACAAGTCAGGAATGCCTGTAGCTGGAGGGCATGTTCCAGCACGACATCTACACAGAATGGATGTTTCTCAAAAGAAATGGTTATTGTGCATGCCCTTTACAAAGTAAACCTCGACCCAGCAATGGAATGGGACACTCTGGCAGACAGAGAGAGCTATGCATAAGTTTTTGATCCCCAAGCTGGCATTCCAGAGGTTGCAGGAATGCCTGGTTTTGTAACTGACCAGTCACTCCAGTAACCATTGCTGCGTTCGAACTTTTCTTGGTTAATTTTGTATTCAACCCTGAATACATACTCCTGTTTATCCAAGGAAATCAATTGGCTTGTTCCTCTCAGTCAACTGTACCCAGGTTTCCCATGGGAAATAGTAGTAAGTTGGGAGATGTCCAATGGAGGCCCTGAGTCTCGTCATTCATTGTCAGCCTCCCTTCTCCTTTCAGCATTGCTCAGCAAGGATTCTCATTTCTATTTTCCCTTTTGTGTTTTGGGCACTCATCCTTCCAATGGCCCTCCTCCCTGCAACAGGCACATTGACTGGTGCCTAATAAGTCTCTCTTCTCTTTAGGGTCCTGCCTCTTCCTTTAGCCTCCCCAGCCTGTTTCTAAAAACACTGAGGACTGTTTTGTCTTCCCTGCTTCCCGGGCATTACTTTAAATGCTATGTCCACCAGCTGAGAGGGATTCATTCCCAGTATCCCATCTGCATGCTGGAATTTCCTTCTAATATCCAGGGCACTCTGCCCAATAAAAGTCGTGTTCACCATCCACACATTCTCCAGTGCCTGCGGGTCAGCAACAGTGCACTTTCCATAGGGCTGATAGATCCTCTCCAAAAATTCAGAAGGCTCCTCATTTGGCCTTTGCTGGAGGGCCTGTATCAAACTCAGACTCTTCTGCTTGGGTACCCCTTTCTAAGCCCTTCCAGTATACACCTTCTGTAATGTTTCAGGAAGGCTAGGCCCCCACCATTTGGGTTCCAGTCTGGCTCTGTCAGGGGAATTGTCTCAGCTGGGTTAGGGGTCCCATCAGGATCCTTATAAAGAGGTGCTGGCCCTCTTCATTAGCCTTATTCATAACCAGCCATTTCTCATCTGCAGTTAGCAATATATGTAGGGGAGCCTGTGCATCTGCCCAGTTTAGATGATGAATGGCAAAAACGGAGGTGACAAGATCTGCCATTTTGTCCCTATATGTAAGGGGTTGGAATTCTCCCAACCCAGTAAGTCTGAAGTGGAGAATGAAGTCCGGGCCCAATAGCAGCCAGCGGGCTGGCCTTCCTGATTTACTCTACCTGTAGGATATTGCCTTGAAGGGCATTGGTTTGCTCCAAATTGGGAGGTCCCTCGGCCACATTGGATTCCCTAATGGGTCTTTGAGGGGGAGACCTATTCCTCATCATCCCAGGCATGGAGCCATTGGCTTTATGGTCTCCACTTCAGGGGCAGTTTGTGAGAGGGATGGTGGCAAGGAAGGCCCTTCCTGCCTGAGAAGGGGGAGGTGGTACAGAAGCCCTGCAACTGGCCTGGTTTGGCAAAGGAAGGCAGGGTTGTGTATTTTGGAAGGGAGTGGGACTTAACGGCAGACTTAACACTCCCCTGCCCCTGTCCCCTGGGTTCAGAGCATTAGATAAATCATGAGATTTATCTCCGTATTCTCCCTTTCTTCCTGTGTCTTACTATCGGGAATAGGTTTTGAGACCACTTCCCTTCTCTGTACCATCTAATGATTCTCTGTCCCTGACAAAACCCTATTATACAACGATGTGAATGCACTGACATAACGGGTCTCCTCCCATTTACCCAACCATTGGCAATACTGTTCCAACTGCTTAATGACGCAGTAACTCAGGGAACCATCCACAGTCCACCTTTCCTCACAATCAAAAACACACATAGGCCAAACAGTGTTAGAGTAGTAAATCAATACCTCCTTAGACACAGAATAACGACAGTACACCTTCCAGTCCTCCAAAATTTCTACTCAGTGGGCTCCCCCTAGTGGTCAACCCAGAACTGCCCTCATTGTACCAGTGGTACCAAGAGGCAGCAAGCAAAAAAGAACAGTCAGTCTGGAAGCAGCATATAAATAAAACCAGTGTCCACAGCTCCATTTTCCAAACAGTGTTCACAAACAAATTTTCAGCCAAACAATCTCACTTCTCTGTTCCCTTCCCAAACTCGTTTCCTTTCACCTTCCAGGTGGGTTTAGGGAGCCGATGCCCTCAAGAGGTGTGCAGAGAAATTATCAGACCCTGGGAAATTCCACAGTCCCACACGCCCGCTCCTGAAGCGGTCGACATGCCAGAGGCAATTATCAAGGCCCCACATTGGGCACCAAGGCTGTTCCAGAGCCCCAGCCTATGCTGTTCTGGAACCGCTATGGGGTCCAATTGCCCAGGGCCAAGAAGCATGACTCCCAATGTAAGAGTTTGGCGAAAAGGAAGAGGATTGTTTATTTAAAAGTTATACAGATTTAGAATAACGGTGAAATTCTGCTGTTAAGTCCCACTCCCTTCCAAAATACACAATCCTGCCTTCCTTTGCCAAACCAGGCCAGTTGCAAAATACACCAGTCTGAGGAATGGTGTTTCAGAAAAACAGGAGTCCATGATTCCCAGTCACAGTTCAGCATCCCAGGCATATCCCATTAATCCATGCTTGGCTGGGCAGGTCCCCGCAATTTCTAGTTCCATCAGCTGTGCTGCCATGTTCTTCCAGGCAGATTTCCCAGAGGGTTTCTTCTTTCTTCCTCTAGCTCTTAATCCAAAACTATATGGCACCTCCTTACACACCAGACCTCATGGAGGGCTGGTGGGGACCCTGCTATACCCTTCCAAACCACATGGCCACCGCATCATGGCTGGCCGCCCTAATTTTAAATGCTAACCCAGAGCTTCCTATGTGACCTCATGTTCAGCACTATACCTCCTGAAAGTCGTGTAGACCTTTACCTGGTGGCAGCACAGCTTCCTTTCAGGAAGGACATGGCTATTGCCTTGCCATCATTATGGAAAGTATCAAGCCATATCATCCACTTCTTCCCTTCCCTCAACCATGGGCTGTGAGGGACGATGATCTGTATCAGGGTCCTTTTGTTTTGCACCCCATTTCACACTGGGGGTGACCTAAGAGAGAGGGTTACTTTATTTTACTAGTATGGAGGAGGTCAGTACACACATGCCATAAACAACCTTGCCCCTCCCCTTCCCCTGGCCACCCTTGAGTCGGATCCAGCACAACCTCCAGTGCTGGAGGTGCTTTGCTCCACTTGGCTCCCACTTCAGGACTATCTGTGACTTGGCCCACCTCCCACACTGCACAGTTACTAAAAAGAACAATGGATGTCATCTGAGACAGCCGTGAAGCTGTATATTCTTCCTGTGTCTGGAAAAGGGTGGAGAAGCCACCCTCAGGCAGAAATTGGAGGGAAACATGGGAACCTATGAATTTAGAAGACAAAGGAGAGTCATATGCTTAGCGCTTTGGCTGTGGCAGTATCTGCCTTACCCCTATATGATTACAGTCCAATTGTCAACATTGACATTTACATTTGAATGAAATCCACAGTGCAATCTTCTGTCTTTAAAAGAAATTTAAAAAAACAGAATGGCAATTTGGTTCTGGATTTTTTACATCACCTCGGATGACCAGAAGGCTAATGTAAGGAGAGTTCTGAGCAGAGTAGCACTTTCACAGGTTGCCTTATTAAAGAATGGAATGAAGGAAAATTTAGCACTTAAGATGTGCATTTGAATGCAGATGTGATTACAGTCTGGATAAAGTGCTGCTGACAAATGACGCCATTAACCGAACACCTAAATGGGACCATTGGACGAGGGGAACAAATGTTCCAACCTGGTGCCAGGGCCACCAAAACTGAACTCTTAACAACTGGGTCCCCTGGAACCAAGAGATCCAGACACTGCAAGAATCCTAGTCCTCGATATATGGGTCAGTCAAAACATCTGACTTTTTCAAAATGTCTACTTGGTGTCAACATAAGAAATGTCCAAGCCTGTAAAATCTTTTGTTTTAACTCTTACCTGTTTTCATTGCTCTTAGAAAGGAAAGGAGAGAAACTTCTTTCTAGAGAGAAGCATTGATTGGTTGCCTCCTGTACTCACCCAGACCTCGGACTGAAATTGCAACCTAGGTAGATGCCCTGACTGGGAATCAAACACGCAACCTTTTGGTTACGGGATGACTCTCAACCAAATGAACCACACAGGCCAGGGAAAAACCTGAATTTTTATGAGTGTATTTGAGACAAAATGATGATAATTGCCAGGAAGCAAAATCTCAGTGGATTGAGAAAGTGGTACAGAGAATGGCAGTTTTGCAGCTTATTTTATATGTTAGACTCAAAGGAGGAAATGTAAGGAGGGTTACATGAAATCCATTGGTGGCAGATTTGGGGGGCAGTAGAAACAAAATTGGGGGAAATCTCTGGGATTGCATACAAAATTAAACAAAGAGACACATACTTTTCACATTTGGTCAGTAGCACATAGTTAATTGACACTTACGAGATATACGAGATGGTATGCAGGGAACACGAACCAGGAAGGGGCGCTGCGGGCTGGCCTACGGGCCAGTTGTGTCCTGAGGGGACTGGAAAAGTCATCACTCTGACGTGTCACAGTTATGTTATCTTAGATGCAAAAGGATAACAGGCAGGCTCACTCAAGGCAGAGATAGGCCTTCATTAAGCAAGTGCTGGGCCTCGGGTGTGACTGCACACCATGGCCTGCCTGTAGGTAGGGATTCTTATGCTCAGAGGATCCTCTGGGGTTACTTCTGGTCTCTGAACTTGTCGGGCCCCCCAGCATGCTGACCTCCCCTGAGCTTGTTGGGTTTAGTGTGTGGCCCCTTTTTCGTCCATATTGGGAAGTGTTTAAAACTGGGCTGCACTAGACGAGAATAATGAATGAACAAAACTTACTAATATTGTAGCCTTTTCTTCATCTGTTTCCCTTCGCCATTCCATGACCAAACAGGTGCCGGTAACTCTCTCCACCTTTCAGTGACAATAACTTGCTCACAAAAAGGGTCCAGTATTAATCCTTTATATCTTTCTTCATATGGATTTAAGTCAATGTATTATTTCTCTAAGAGGTTTTCTCTTTAAGCTTTACTTTAACTTGTAGGATGGTAAAGAGGAAAAAGTATGTCTGGCACATTTTTTGGTGCTCTCTCTAAGTCTTTACCTTAAAAAAATTCAGTTTTGTGTTGCTCTTTTGAAGTCCCCAGTTATTTTACAGGGTGATAGCATTGTCTGGACTCAGCCAAGACAGACATGTTCATTTATCCACTCACCCCACCGAAACCATGAAACACTGCATTTTTAAAAGAAGGAACATGGAAGAAGCCTGGGAAATCTGAGATGTATAATAATAAATTGGTATGTGAGAAAACTGAAACTAAACAGTCAGACAGTGGAGTTTGTACCTGCCCGTTAGCCTTTGTGCCTAAGGAGGTGGTAGTTGGGGGAGGTGGTGCCTGTTAGCACCGTGTCTTCCCCTCATCACCTGTAGCCTCAGTACTTCCCACCACTGTCCCAGGATATATGCCAGGTCAATTGTCAGATACAGTCAGAAGCAGACCAACTCTTGGAAGGGAGGCACCATCTTTTCCTATTCTCAGTGATCTCAGCTCCAGTAACCACTTCAGTAAAATCTTGTCATACCTTAAAACACTCATAAATTGAGACTCGCAAATAAGTCCAAAACCTTGTTTCATTAAATTGGTTTGGTCTTCTTGCTCGCCAGTGGCTTTTTACAAAAGTGGTCGAAAGAATCATCAGGGACTGACTTCCAATACCGATTCTCTTAGGACTGAAGGAGTACTAAATCAGTAAAGGGACATTAACGGGAAGAAAGAAAAAACGACAACCTAGAGGTCATGAACAGTAATCATAATTTAACCCTGGTGCCAGGCAGTTTATGAAATGCTTCCATGCTCTAGTATTTCAGCTGCTGAATTTGGTTAAGAGATTGTACTCACAGGAATGTTATTGACCATTTTTAAGTCCCTTCTGAATGTTACTGAATTTAATCTACTAAAGATACTGTTCTTTGGAAACACATGACCCACAACTTCTAGGCTTCCTTCATTCACAGGAGAAAGATTTAGTCACCGCCCCGTGTCACAACAAGGGTGACTCAGAGTGAGGAGGGAACTGAGGCTTCCTTATATGTACAGGTACTCAGAGCTTGCCAGAAGCCCAGGCACCTGCATCTCAGGAGGATCAGCGAGGTCAGAGAGAGACGCAGTGCTTCCTTCCCCGGCACAGAGGACAGATCGCAGTCAGCCCAGCAAGTCCACAGCAGCATCTAGGTCCCAATTCATCTGTAAAAAGATAACAGGTAACTGAGTTTGTCATTTAGTTCTCCATTGCTCTTGTCAGTCTCCAAATTGTCTTTGATTTTCTTCACTCTTACAGAATTAATCAAGTTGTCTTTCATGCTGTGGTCAACCATAGCTACAAAAAAAAGTTGGATGTTAGAAGGCTGTGATGGGCAATGAGTCCATCTCGCAATAGAAATGGTCTGAGTCACTGGGGACTTTGCCTGGAGCTGCCCAGGTCTTTTTCTTTTTAATATTCTTTAGCATCCTAGGGTTACAATGGGATTTTTGTCTAGTTATGCCCTCTGTGACTATTCGATACCATCTGTGAATCTTATAATTATTGGTCACTGGCAACTAGAGTGAGAGAGGCTCCAAAAAGGGTAGGACTCTCAGCTGAGTTTCTTACTGGAACAACACATTCGCTTCTAGCTGCAGGGCTGATCTGTGTGTCCCCCTGATTTACCAATATTATGAGATGTCACCTTAGACAGATGCACACCTGCACACTAAACTGGGTGAGAATGCCTGCTGGGTCAGAAGGACACAGGGACATTCCTCAGAGTGCACATTTGACTCCTGGACTACCAGGATGACAGCAATAAACCTGCTTCAGATTTTACTCTACATTTTGTGATCCAGTGGTTGGCATTTTGCCTGAAATACACTGGCTTGAGGTCCCACTCAAAGTCTGTTTTCACTTGGACTTCTTTTAAGGGAGAAAGCCAGTTTGCTGGTTTTGTTGCCACATAATCCTGGCAGCCCTTGTTTAAGACTTTATGATTCAGATGGTGTTGTGATGCCTTCTCTTAATGGCCTGACCTTTAGCAGTTGGGGGGAGAGTTTAAATGAAATGCAATTTTAAATTGAATTTAGGGTTGTAGAAACAGTTCTGAAATGCCCCACCGCAATATTCGCCCAAGGGTAAGGATTGCCCTTTACTTATCTTAGTAGCCTTTGGTATATTTTAGGTGCTCTAAAAATACCCTTAGCTAGATAAGGCATAAAATGGTTGAAATGCTATGTCATCTTTTTGCTGAATTTTTGAGACTTGAAAACTCTGTCCAATGTTTAGAACAACCCTCAATGTTTAAATACAAGAAGAAATTATAGCGTACATTTGAAATAGGAATTGGTCTTAAAACTCTTACAACAAATTTCACTGTCCTAAGGCACCATCTTTAAAAGCTCAGATCTTTTCTTCTGCTCAAACATAACTACAATTTTTAAAAAGATACTGAGTATTTGAACATACTTTCTGCATCTATATATAGCATTCTCACTATATTCTAAGCTTTGTTTGAAGCCTCGTAACTATAAGCTGCAATAAAATACAACATATAATCTCTTCCAGTTAGCAATTTTTATTTAGTGACCACAAATAAAGTAACTGTGGTTTTGACAATAATTCTGAACCTGCCAATACTGTCAGGAGGCATATGGGCAAACTAATAAACCCAGGAGGGACTGGGACTAATTAATTAATAAATATGGATGTTATGGTGAATTATAGTTTAAAAGTTTTCAGAAGAAGCAAAAGAAAATCAGATACTTTTATCCTTAGGACAAAAATGCCAACCATAACTCTACCAGGTCTTCCCTACACTAAGAGCGGCTGGCACACCTCTGCGAGGAGACTGAGTGGATCTGCAGAAGAAGCTCGCAGATCCACACCTCACTTCTCCACACCTCACTGTCCCCCTGCACAGAGGGCGCTCTGGGCACCGCGAGTCTCCTCTCTCCTGCAGGAAGTGGGGTTCAAGGGAAATGCGCTTGGTGAAGGAGCTTCTCTATCTCATTGAGTGAGGGAGCCTAATGTTCCATGATGGTGAGCAGCATTTCAACTATACCATAAGCAGCGTCCTAATCACTATTTTGATGTTATTTTGATCAGACCCTCAAAGTAGTGTTTGTTGCCTAATGTAACCATATTCCATGTAGAATCCCTTTGGCTCCATCTTAAAATTTCTTTAGATTTCTGGGTGCCTAACTTAAACATTTTTTGACAAAAATGTAACTCATTAGTCATTATTTAGTTTGTGTCATTAGGCCCAAATGTTTGTTTTTATTAAATAAAAGTACAGCAGAAATCTATGAAAGGTCACTTGGGTTGGGAAAAAAAAACAGAGTTTCTTACCTCAATGAAAAGATTGACATAAAAATGAATTCAGTGTAAGTGAACCAGGTTTCCAATACTGAGATGTTCAAGTGACTTTCCTGTCTAGGATGCTGTCAGTACTAAGAGAGCTTGTGCAAGAAAAGCTCAAAGAAAGAATAGATTAGAAAGCTACTGCTAAATGCTCTCTACTTAATGTACATAAATAACTTAGTGGTTAATTCACCTTAGACCACAATTACAACAAATTAAAAGTAAAAAAAGATTCTACAAATTCCTATCAGTGTTGACTAATTTTAGTATTGCTTTCTAAAATAAAGCCCTCCATGGAATTATAAGGAAATAAAGTCAAGAGATATAGAAAGAACTCTATGTTTCTTTCTTTTTTTTTTTAATCTGGTAATAACTTTGTTGCTTTTATTTTTTAATTCTATTTTAATTGTTGTTCTTGTACACTTTTGTCTTTTACTCCCAACCCAGCCCACCACCCCAGCCCACCACCCCAGCCCTCCTCACCTCCCTCCCATTTCCACCCCCCCTAGTTTTTGTCCATGTGTCCTTTATACCTCTTGCTCCAAGCCCTTCCCCTTTTCCCCTGAAATTCCCTCCCCTCTCCCCTCTGGTGACTGTCAGCCTGTTCTTAATTTCAGTGTCTTTGGTTATATTATGCTTGTTTGTTTGTTTGTTTTGTTGATTAAGTTCCTGTTAAAGGTGAGATCATATGGTATCTGTCTTTCACCACCTGACTTATTTCACTTAGCATAATGCTCTCCAGTTCCATCCATGCTGTCACAAAGGGTAGGAGCTCCTTCTTTCTTTCTGCTACATAGAATTCCATTGTGTAAATGTACCCCAGTTTTTTGATCCATTCATTTACTGATGGGCACCTAGGTTGCTTCCAACACTTGGCTATTGTAAATTGTGCTGCTATGAACATTGGGGTGCATAGGTTCTTTTGGATTGGTGTTTCAGGGTTCTTAGAATATAATCCTAGCAGTGGAATTGCTGGGTCAAAAGGTAGATCCATTTTTAGTTTTCTTAGAAAATTCCATATTGTTTTCCATAGTGGTTGTACCAGTCTGCAATCCCACCAACAGTGCACTAGGGTCCCCTTTCTCCACAACCTCTCCAATACTTGCTGTTTGTTGCTTTGTTTATGATGGCCATTCTGAGTGGTGTGAAGTGGTATCTCATTGTGGTTTTAATTTGCCTCTCTCTGATAGCTAGTGATACTGAACATCTTTTCATGTGTCTCTGGATCCTCTGTATGTCCTCCTTGGGGAAGTGTCTGTTCAAGTCCTTTGCCCATTTTTTTAATTGGGCTGCTTGTCTTCTTAGGGTGGAGTCATGTGAGTTCTTTATATATTTTGGAGATTAAACCCTTGTCTGAGGTATCATTGGCAAATATGTTTTCTCATACAGTTGGTTCTCTTTTTATTTTAATACTGTTTCCTTTAGCCATACAGAAGCTTTTTATTTTAATGAGATCCATTTGTTTATTCAGTAAGAACTCTGTTTCTTTAAAAAAGTATACTACATAATGACATTGAGAGGATTTTCATGTTCTTTCTTTTTTTGTGAGACATTACAGTCTTTTTCTTTAAACTGTGTCATTTATTTTTAAAGGGCAGATGAAGATGACTAAAATGAAGTGAAATCAAAATATCTTATTTTAGATTTTTTACTAGGAAAAGAAAGCCACAAAAAGAAAGTTAAAAGAAGCAGAAGTGAGTAAGGACAGCAATGTAGTTGCAATACTTTCCTATAGCTGAAGTCATGTGGTTACTCTTAGAGGCAGATAAAATACCAAATTAGTTCTCCATTCCTTGATTCTTTTGAATCTTTGTGCCGTGGTAGAGAATTTTGATGGAGTATCTTCATTCCTCTTATTGACTGATGATGTGTCCAACTCTTTGCAGTTTCTCCTTCTTGTTTTTCAGTTTAGGAGTTCAGAGACCAAAGTTATATAGTTCTAGCCACTCTCTGACAAACAACCTTATGTGTGATACCTAACCTACTTGACTCCCAGGAGCAGTTTAATAATTAAATAAGATCAATATTACTTGAACACTTTTCAAAATTTTTTGAAATTATCTTATTGGAAGTGTGATGATGATGATGATTTTGCCCTGATATTTGAGAAGGCCCAAAGACTAACCCAATTATCACCAGAAATCTGGGGTTGGAGCAGAAACTTCTTTCTCCTGGAGCAGAGGACTAAAGCAGCATGGTGGAAGAGGGTGGCGTAGGCATCAGTTCCAGAAGCAGCACTAACTCTATCTTGAGCCACTTACCCTGCATTTCTGAATTTGTTTCCTCGTCTATAAAATGGAGATAATTATATAATAAGGTTTAAATGAGATAAATACTTACAGATCTGAACAGAGGGCTTAGGACAAGGTGAGCACTCAATAAATCATAGCCGTGCTGTCATTCCTGTCTGACCTGGTCACCTGAAAATCCCAAGAACCACAGGTTTTCTAGGGCATGTTCTGAATTTTGTAGAATCAACAGGCTACCCACCTGCAGGGCACCCCAGAGGAGTCCACAGTGGCCCAAACGCAAAGGACCCAGCCAGAATTACCCAGCAGCAGGATATGAGTAATATTTACAAGTAACAAAATTTTTCTGGTAAGACCATAAAAAAATGAACTCTCACCAGTATGTCATTTCCAAGGAATCAATGAGTGAAATTCCAGAAAAGTAGTTCTGGCTGCTGTGACGTCCTACAAGATGAGGAAGCCCTAGACCAGTGGTTCTCAACTGGGGGTGATTTTGGCCCCAAGGGGCACTTGGCAATGTCTGGAGACATTTTTGATTGTCACAGCTGGGGAGAGAGTGACACTGGCATCTCATGAGTAGAGGCCAAGGGTGCTGCTAAACATCCTGCCATACACAGGACAAATAATTTCCCAGCCACAATATCGACAGTGCTGAGGTTGAGAAACCGATGCCTAGAGACTGGCAGTGCATCCAGCCTGCAGCCTCTCACAGGGTGAAAACCATTGATGCTGCCATCGTGATACAGCTCTTCCTGTGTAGAGGGCGTTTAGCCACCTTATTTTATCAGGTACTCTCCAAGGTAGCTATATTCTCTTTTACAGATAGGAAACTAGAGGCTAAGAAATAATATGTAATTTGCCCAGTGACCTTCTGATGATAGAGGAACTGGGACTGGATCTCTGCTCCCTAATTCTGAGGCCTGAGCTCCTAACCCTGCTCTACACTGTGTGTGTGCATGTGCGTGCATGTGTGCGTGCGTGCGTGTGTTTGTGTGTATGGTCTCAGCCCTTGTACCAAGATTTTCACTAGCAAAGTGGCTAGTGTTTATTTTGGTTTAAGAAAAATTTCCATGGCCAGTTCGTCAGAGGCTGTATGTTGAGTACTGCACCCGTCCTCCTGCACTGCAACCTTGGGGCTGCAGATCTGCTCTCCTATACTTTGTTCTCAACCCAAGCAACTAAGACCACTGCCCTGAGCCTCTGAATTGCTGGGATCAGGGAGCCATGTGAAAGTGACCACAGGAACAGAGGCAGCCCTGTTAGTTACTCATTTACTTCTCAGTGATCAATGAACCAATGGGCTATCATTCAAACCAGTGGCCTTCTGTGTACACAGGTCATGTTCCCAATAACTCTGATGAGGGCTCTGATTGTAGCTAAAATACTATTAGAGGTCAAAGGTATGTGTTGGTTTGTGGCTGACTTGGTCCAATGACCTAGAGGAAAGTGAACCTTAGGGACTAAGAAAGAACCAGAATTTTCTAACAATATTTGAGGTAAGAACAGATTTTGCAAAACTGTAGGTCAAGGCTGGCAGTCCTTTGGCTTCAGGCTTCAGGCTGGGACACCTGCATCTGAAATGACTCTTAGCTCAGAGGTAAAACTCATGAAGACAGCACAATTTAACGTGAGTCCATCCTTAACAACTAAACAGCTCCTCTCTGTTAGCTTGTGAGCAGGTAAAAAATGGTTTCACTAGAGGAGTAGCTTGACAGGGAGAGGGAAGGGAAGGGAAGGGAAGGGAAGGGAAGGGAAGGGAAGGGAAGGGAAGGGAAGGGAAGGGAAGGGAAGGGAAGGGAAGGGAAGGGAAGGGAAGGGTAGGAAAGGGAAGGGAAGGGAAAGGAAGGGAAGAGGGTGTCTGACTGCTTTGGTTTGGGCTTTTGTTTTTGTCCAGAAGTTGTGGAGGTGAACTTACCAAAAAGTGGAATGCAGAAAACTTGGTGCCCAAAGTCACTAGATTCTTACCTGTTTTGTGCATGGGACTCAAAGCAATCCAATGAAGCTTTTATTAGGAAAAAGTTTTCATTTTTGCTTGCCAAGTTTTCAACATTTTACTTTGAAATAATTTAGAACTTATAGAAAAGTTCAAAGAGTAGTACAACCTAGATTTCCTAAATATTAACATTTAACCATATTTCTATTTCCATTATCTTTCATATATGTGTGTGTGTTAATGTGTTTATTTATATACATATTCATAATATTTTCTGAACAAACTGAGTGTAAGTTAAACTCACGGTGCTACTTAATCTTTAAATATTTCAGTGTGTATTTCTTTAAAAGCAGGGCATTTCAACATAATCAGAGTAAATTATCAAAATTGAAAAACTAGTATTAATGCAACATTTTTTTCAGATCTGAATCAAATTTTACTAGTTGACCTAATAATGTTCTTTCTGGCAAAAGAAAAAAATGATTTTCTGGTCCAAGATCACATGTTACATTAGGTCATCACATCTCTTTTGTCTCCCTTTATCTGGAATAGTCCTCAGTCTTTCTTTTCCTTCATGACTTTACACTTTTGAAGACTACAGGTCAGGTGTTATGTAGAATGGAGAGATGTGCCCCATGCACGATTAGCTTCTGCTTGTGCACAGGAGCGCTCTGCGTCCTCCCCAGTGTGGCACCGGGAAGGGTCCTCGGTGTTTCTTTTCCTTCGTGACCTTGAGGTTTATGAACAGTGTGCCATACCAGGAGCCACATGACCTTAGTTTGTCCCCTAACTACTGGTATTAATTTTCATTCCATATATAGATATTTTAAAGAAATTTTATATTTATAAGTTTTACTAGTGTAGTGTTTTGCTTGAATCTGGCCTTGATAAATAATGATTTTTTAAAAATGTTCTCAAAATTGTTTTTTGATGGGCATATGCAAGGCCAGTAACATCATCCAAACACTTAGCAGTGATTAATTAAGAGCACTTTCAGTGAAAAACAACTTACATTTTATTTAACTCCCATAAGGTCAACTCAAACTCTAATTTTCTTCTCGCTTAGCTGCCTGTCTTGCCTATCGTCCTTGTACTTTTGTCATCTGTGGTCTTTGGACCCACTTTTTCATTGCTCCAGTACTTTCATATATTCTTAAGCTTGATACCCTTTACTCATTGGCTCAATTAAGAAAAAACAAACCCTCACGTCCAGTGACACCTCTCTCTGAAGCCTCTCTAGTAGAGCCCAGACGAACTATAGAATGCATTCCCTGTATAGAATCCGTAGGCTTCATTTCAATTCAAATACCACAGAAGTTATTTTAAAAAGGCAAATACTCACGGGCTTCAATGTGTTCTAGAGCAGGAGCGGAGAATTTCTGTGTTGTCATGCTTTGGCAGGGGTGAGCAGAAGGGACGTGACAGGAAAACACTGGCTTGCTTTCGTGAAGCTTTCACAGATAAGTTGATTCAGGTGGTTATGTGTTGGATTTCTCTACAGTGAAATTACTATTTTTTTTTTAGTTAGTATAAATCTTATGAGGAGATTGTTCGAGATTCTAGTTATTGTTTCTCATCTGAGTTTCACCCACTAGTATTAGCACCCATTGATCATTCTTGATTGAAAATATTGATTCTACATCAGATGCCAAGTGGTGGTTTTCTAATTCCATCATTCCTTTTACATTTATTAGTTGGAATATTAGTTTTTCTGTAAAATGAAGCAAATAATATGCCCTATATAATTCACAAGGTTATTGAGAGGATCAAATGTGCCCCAAGACACATTAAACCTCTTGAGTATTTGCCTTTTTCAAATAATGTCCATGGGATTTGAATTGCAATGAAACCTACAGAATCCATTCAGGGAATATATTCAATATTTAGTTATTCAGTAATAATTTATCAAGGCCAGGCTTAAGCAAACACTACACTAGTTGAATTTATAAATATAAAATTTCCTTAGAATGTCTACCTATGTAATTTTGCAAGAGTTAGTTACATCCTCCCAAAATTATACATTTTAATGTATCTACATATTTGTGAAGGGGAAATCCTGCTGCCAGGACATTGATTTTTAACAAATCGGTCACCCCTCAAAGGAGAGGTTTGGGGAAACCATACCCAGTTGTGAAGCCAGGAGAGTCTAAAAAGCTTGACTGCTTTAGAAGCAACCCTAGCCACACCACAAGAATCAACTGGTGTGCCCAAACCAACCGTACTCTGACATTTACCTCTGACTCATTTTTATCAATTGACAATTCTTTTACTCTTTGTTCCTTTAGCTATACATCTTTTATCAGGAAAAAATGGAAGCGGAACCTAAATTTTCCTTGAGAAGTGAAGAAATATATTACACCAAGTTATTTTTTTTACCTTAAATGACCTGTGCTTTATAAAGCAGTGGAAATAAAGTTGTGTGTATGTGGGCACGTGTATATGTGTAATTCTGTCTGTGTGTGCTTATGTTCCTTATTACGAGAAAAAATATTTACATACATAAGAAAAAAACTAGAAAAAATTACCAATATACTAAAAAGCAAATGTGATAATCTTCACTTTCTTTTAATTTTTGTCTCTATTTGCTAAATATTTTTTACCATGAGCACAAGTCACTTTTAGAAGCAGGAAAAAAATGAGTGATTTTTATAAATGATGCAAAAGAAAAGCCAGAAAATCATTAAAAAGAGAAAGTCCAAACAAAGTTTATAAAATTTCTTGGCCTTGCAAGTACTTTTTGAACACAGGGTCTATAAACAGCCACAATTCCAGAAGCATCCATGGTCCTGCCTATCCATTGTTCTCTATCTGTGAAGACTCAGGGCCTCTCTTGATTCTAAGCATGCATCTAGATCAAGAGTAAAGATTTGTAGACCCAGGGCAATTCTAGGAAACTTTCTGAGGTGTGGGGAAAGGAAATAAGGTCTTTCTCACACGTATTGTTCTCTGTGGCCTCTCTTCCTTCCACAGGCAGAGAAAGCCAATACAGGCCCTGGCAGAGGCTGCTGCTATGCGGGGTGGGCCCTGGTAATCTCCTCCCCTGAGCTGTCCTGCAGCTGTGAGTCAGGAGGCCTGGGCTGCCTTGATGCTCAGACCTGAGGCAGCAGGCAAATGCTACAGTTCTTGCTCACTTCCTCCTGCCAGATAAAAATATCTCAAGTCATCCATCCTAGGTTATAATTAATGTTTTGATGGTTCTAATTTGAATTTCCTTTCTAATTTTGCACACTCAGGACAACATCTTATTCTATTGTTCAAGAAAGAAGTGACCTTGTCATATACAAGAAAACAATGCTCTTTTGGATGTTAGCCCTCCTAATCCTTTGTGGTTTCCTATGGAATTATAAAAGACAACTAAAAATTGCAGACATCACTGATAAGTATATTTTCATTACTGGGTGTGACAAGGGCTTTGGAAACTTGGCAGCCAAAACTTTTGATCAAAAAGGATTTCGTGTAATTGCTGCCTGTCTGACTGAATCAGGAGCAGCAGCTTTAAAGGCAGAAACCTCCAAGAGACTTCACACAGTGCTTCTGGATGTCACTGACCCAGAGAATGTCAAGCGGACTGCCCAGTGGGTGCAACACCAAGTTGGGGAAAAAGGTAAAGGACATGGGGATGGGGGTAATGGAAGGGGTGTTGTGAAGTAACTAAAGCTAAGTAAAATGAATTTGGGTATTAAATAGCCTTTCAAGAAAATGCCTCTTACTAAATACCAGCTACACACTGGAGAAGATTGGAGAAGTCTTAGGATAACCCCTGAGTAGTTCTTGGTTGCAAACTCTTCGTGTGCACGAGAGACACAGCCCAAGTCATCCTCAGTCTCAAGTCCCAGTGGGTGAGTTTAGAAGGGAGATGGAGGTTTGACTTTTCCTGGTCTTCCCTGGTGAAGCGCTACTCCAGCCCCACAAACAGCAAAGGAACTAGGGGCTAAACTCTACAGGAGAATATGGGAACAATCCCTAAATTACCATCTGGATACCTGAGACCTCTTTCTCCCTATGAAATGGTTCTAGAGCTTATACATTTTCAGTGGGAAAGGTAGAAAATGGCCTGAGAATTTGAGTATAGGCAACTTAGATAGTCATGATAGGGCAATGAGCCACTGGACCCCATTCTGCATGAGATTCTGCTAAGATGGCAGCATTCTGGACTACAGGGCTTTTAAAAGCCAAGCAAATGATGGGATTTTTTACCAAAAATAAACACGAAGTAGATTGATGTTGCTCTTTGTCCATATAGAACAGTTTATCAATATTCTTTGGCCTTGCCATCTCGCAATGTAAGAAAAACAGACTAATTTACTTTACATCTTAGATTAAAAAGAAAAAAAGTGTCACTGAATTCATCATTTGACATTCAGAACTAGGAAACAGAATAATTTAATTACTTCAGTCGAACCTCCCACCCTTTCTGCTGTCACTTCCCAAAACTACAGAGTATTTCAACGCAGGAGTATGACCAGGGGAGGAAATGGCACCACTGTGTAAAGCTGTATGTACACAAACGATGCTTCTACCAAGCTTCCTTTCTTTGCTCTCTGTCCTAGGTCTCTGGGGTTTGATCAATAATGCTGGTGTCCTCGGCGTGCTGGCTCCCACAGATTGGCTGACAGTGGAGCACTACAGAGAACCTGTAGAAGTGAACCTGTTTGGACTCATCGATGTGACATTAAATATGCTTCCCTTGCTCAAAAAAGCTCGAGGGAGGGTTATCAATGTCTCCAGCATCGGGGGTCGCCTTGCATTTGGCGGAGGAGGCTATACCCCTTCCAAATATGCAGTAGAAGGCTTCAACGACTGCTTAAGGTAAAGCACACATTGATGTATTGGGATGTAATAGCTGTTAACATTTATTGAATGTTTACTGTGTACCAAGCATTCTATTTAGTGCTTTAAATTATTCTTAATTTATAGATGATCACATCATTTTGCTCTGTGCTATCAGAGAACCCCAGAACTTAAAACAAAGAACCAACTTAGCAAATAAATACCTCATCTCAGTGCCCCCAAGCATGGATTTCTTTGGGTTTATAATGTTTGAGGTTTACTAGGCTTCTTGAATCTATATGTTTATGTCTTTTGCCAGATTTGGAGAGTTTTCAGCCATTATTTCTTCAGGTTTTTTTTTTTTTTTTGCTTTGATTTTCTTTTTGTTTGTTTTGCAATCCACTCTGTTCTCCTTCTGAGATTCTGTAAGACAAATGTTAGAACTTTTGGTTTCATCCCACGTATCCCTAAGGTTCTTTTTATTTACCCAAGTATTTTTCCTTCCACTGTTCAGATTATATAATTTCTAATGATCTATCTTCAAATGCACTGATTTTCTTTCATTTTTATTCACTATTGAGTCCAACCAATGCATATTTTATTTTGAGTATTGTATTTTTCTAGTGGTTTAGTGGTACTTCAAAACAAAGGTCTTCTTCCCTACCTCATCTACTAAGATCTGCATTGTAGAGTTCTTAAATAGCTATCCCATGCATTCAGTCCAGGTTCTGTAGATATGTTCAATGAGAGAGGCAGAGGAAGGAGGGATAGTTAATCTATCATACTTGGAACCAGAAGATATCACTATCAGTAAAAATCCCCTAAATTGCAACAGGTTATATCAATCAAGGTTCTAGTAAGAAATGGTGGCACATTAAAGTTGGGTAAACTGAGTAGAGATCATGAAAAGGACTACTGCAAATGTGGGAGTCAAGTAGGGAAATCCCAAAGGACAGCGTAATATCCAGGGACAGTGGGGGTATCTCCATCCACAGGACTGAAGGGAGAAGACAGGGCACTTTCCAGATCCTGGACACATAGAGGCTGTCACCTTCAGTTGATGAATGAAATTCACTAGTGTCAACATTACAGGAGGAATAACTAGTCCAATCCCTTCCCATCACTCCCTCTGAGCTCCCTCCAGTACTCCCAATTGACTATACCCAACAAAAGTCCAAATAGAGTTAACATAGGCAAGCCTCCCAGGATGGAGGTCAGGCAGAAGGGTGGAGGAAACTAGAGGAGCAGATGGAAAGTGTTCAGATGAGCATCTATGATGGGCAAGAGAAAAGATGAAATTACACATAGTCTTTTCACCAATTCATCCACTTATTTATTCAACTAGTATTTGTTTAAGGTACATACATGTTAGAGTTCTGACTCACACCATGGATCTAGGTTTAGCTTATTAATACAAGGTTAGATTATTCTACTGTGATTAACAGACAGAGCAAATCCATTTTGCCATTTGATCATGTTGCCAAGTTTCATTATTCCAGAAAATAAACATTATAATGTCAGAACAATGCTTCTTCAATGTTAATGTGCCTATGAGTCACCTTGATCTTTTCAAAATGCAGACTCCGACTCAATGGGCCTGGGGCAAGTCCTGCACTTCTGCACGTATAACAAGCACCCAAGTACTGCCCCTGGTTCAGGGATTACATGTTGATTTGCAAGGTCATGGAGAACTGCCAGAAAGTCTCCTTGGTTGCCCTTTGCTTCCACTGTTGCAGCCACAGCATCCTGATAAAAGTTTAGATGTCGTGGGATTGCAGTGTAGCTGGGCCATGCCTGAAATTAGCCTGTGGAGAGTGCTTACATAGTTCTAAGTCACGGAACTACTAGCACTGGAAATGAGGCTGTGATGCAGGCCACAGTGCAGTGGCAGCTCCAAGAGGGATGCAGGGAAGCAGTCCTGTTGGGAGAGGGTGTGGGCTCTTTAAAGCTGCATTTGCCCAGCAAGCATACTGGTTTCATCCTGGTCTTACTCACCTGGTAAGGTTAGTTGGGTGACTTAAAGCCATTTGTCCATAGAGTATGTTATTTTCATGAGAGGGTTGGGGGGAAAGCCTATTGCTTTCCAAATCCAAAGGAGATCAGAAGATAGGTGAGTAAAATACAATTAAATTAAAAATAACATTTTTTATTGGAATACAAGCAACATGCCTTTCAAAATATTTCAGGGTCAAGCTAATTTGCACTTATGTAAAATATACTTCAAACTAAACAATAAGTAAGTTGCTAGAAAGCAGAACTTAAGATAAATTAAATCGCATTTTAAGGTTACTGGTAGAGTTCTTAAAAGGTCTTATAGTAGAGGCATCTGTAAAATGAATAATTACTTCCTTATATATTCCTGGCAGAAATATAAATTAAATATAAGAAATAATTATTCATATAGTGGTTTGCCATACATTGGGTTATTTTAAAGAAAGGCGGACCATGATTTCTCCAAAGCCCTGGTGCCTGTAAATAGATGTTTGGTGTTCTGCAGTGAGGTGATGAAAGAGCTTGCTGACCCGCATAGAGAACAAGTTAGTCAAGTCAGGGACTGTCACGTTGTGTCCCTCAGGATATCCTCATTAGTGCTACAATCTCCTTACATTCCTGGAATGGAGATAAACTTGTCCGTCCAGGCCAGTCATCAGCCCATTTCATCATAAGTACCCTAAGTGCTGGAAAGAAGCCTGTCCTCAGCCCTAATGCTTGTCAATTCAATGAGAGGGGGAGCACTGGGCTGGGGGTGGGTCTACCCAGATCTCTTTCCTGTTCTGTCACTAAACCATCCCTCACTTTACCACCCTGACCATCAGATCTGCAAGCCAAGAGGGAAGAACAAGATGCTACTTTCCAATGCAACCAATTCTGTGATTCCCAAAAAAGATTTACAATAGTAACAAATGTTCTCCAAATAAATCTCAATTAAAACCATCAGTGGTGTTTTTATATTTTTGTTTTTTTCCACAGACGGGACATGAAAGCTTTTGGTGTGCATGTCTCTTGCATCGAACCAGGAAGGTTCAAAACAGAATTATCAGATCCAGTAAAGATGACTGAAAAAAAAATTGCCATTTGGAAGCATCTGTCTCCAGATATCAAACAACAATATGGAGAAGGTTACATTGAAAAAGGTGAGTTCTGGGGTAGACCCAGGGTCCTCTGGGATTCATTGTCCTAGGCAGCATGAAGGAGACCCAAATACAAGTTGAAAAAATAAGGTTCTCATAATAGCAGGGATCTTAAATATGGTTCAGATATTCCCATTAATTCTAGTGTTATCTCTTGCTCCTCTGAGCATTTACCCAGTGCCAAGTTCTATGCTAAGCACTTTATAAATTATGCATGTATATCATTTACTCCTAAAAAAAACTATAGGAAATAGTGAGCAGAGGCTTAGGAAGGTGAAATACCCTACCCAAGGCAATGTAACTCTTCCTGGTCATGCCGGCCTGGAGCCCTTGGTCTTCCCCTCTACACTAAACTCCTCTTTTCTGCAAACACCTACCAATCACTCAGGATTTATGGAGGTCACAAAATATAAAGCCTCTGATCCTTAACTAGCTTACAATCTAGTTGACAACAAAAAGTAGTCAAGTGAGACTGTAAAACCATGAGACTGTACAGCGCAAAGAAAATTAACCTTTAGTTCTCAGACATAACCCAACATCCCAGAAGGGTGCTTGATGGTGTGGTCTCTAATTGCCTAAGGAATTCAGACCAGGAAGAAAAGTTACTGGTTAAGAAACCTTTCTGGGACAGGTCAGGTTTGAATAAAGCCTAAAGGACAGGAAGGAATTATTTGGATAAAAGCTTTCTGGGGCAGGAATGCATGGGGAGTGGAGATGGAAGAAGTAACATGAGTCCGGAGATTGAGTCGGGGATGGAGGAGTAATAATAAAGATTAGACTATGATGACTAATATATAGTGAACATTTGCTATGTACCTGTCACCATTATAAGAGCTTTACATGAACTCTTTCATTTAAAATGCTTAAATAAGAAAATAAATACAATGCCCAAATAAACCCTATGAGGTAGATACTACCTTAGCTTTATAGAAACTTGCCCAAAGTTGCACAGCTGGTAAGTGGAAGCTCCAGATTTGAACCCAGGTAGCCTGATTTTGCCATTTATTCTTGGGCATCCCACTAATGTCAACAGGCATTAAAGAGCCAGTCAACTTCCTGTATCAGGGCTCCACCTGCACCTCAAACTTCCTGGCCCTGTTAAAGTTGACTTGATATTCCTCAAACACTTACTGAGCTCCTGCTTAGAGCTGAACAGGGCCCCACCCAACTTTGTGTCACTCCTTTCCCTCCAAACCCTAACCTTGCCTCTTCATCAGTGGCTAAGGTTCAAGGCCAGGAGTTCACAAGGTGGAGCCAAGACCAAGTCAGATGCACCTGGGGAGGTTTTCAGAAGACTGACTCCCCCAACCATGCCACCCACTACACAGAGAGAAAGAGAGAGAGAGAGAGAGAGAGAGAGAGAGAGAGAGAGAGAGAGAGAGAGAGAGACAAACATGTGCATCAGCTAGAACACCTGGTCTGACAGACTTCCCGGTGCTGACGTGTCACTACAGGTTTACATACCACTGCCGTCAAATGCTGTTCCTCACCCACCAACTCTAAAGATTCCAAGCAGATTCAGGAAACAAAAAGCTCATTTAAAAGAGCTTTCTCTATTTGATATTGGCATTGCCACTTTCTAAATGCCTATAAATTCATCATCAACTTCCATGTCAAAATAATTTTTGCATTGGGGGCTGGTTCAAATGCCCTGTATCATATGTACCCTACCACTTGGCTCTGAGCCCAATTTTACACTGACTGGGAATCGAACCAGTGACCCTTTGCTTCACAGGCCCATGCTCAATCCACTGAGCTACACCAGTCAGGGTCTGGTTGTTCTTTTTAGAGTTTTCCAAGTCAGGATTTGGAGATCAGCCAGGCTCACCGTTCCGAAGGAGACCACAAATTTAAGCTCACTTTACTTTGTTTCCCAGGCTGGAGTAATAGGAGTTTAATATAGTCACTCAGATTTATTACATAACCTCCTTTAGGCTCTTTGAACAACTTGTGGCTACTGGGGCCTGAAGTTGAAAGGAAGATTTAAAATAATAGATTTCCCTTGAAAAGACACAACTCGGGTGTGTTTTAAGAGTGCAGGAGTAATGCTCCAAGTCATTTCCAATCCCTCGATAAAACTCCTGCCTCTTCAAAAGTATCTTAGCTCATTACTCAAACATTTCATTTATCTGAGAACCAGGATATCTTTAACTTTCTGAGCCAGGGCTTTTTGGTGATGCTTCTCTCTTTCTTCACTGGATTGTGGAGGTGCAAGCACAGGTGCACCCCCATGTTTCCTATCAACATTGTCCTCCTTCAAAACAAATTTGAAATCAAACCCCTAACTTTCCAGGCTCAGGAGCATAACAGACTTTATGAAGTATCTTTCCCTCATTGCTTTCAAACAATGCTTCTCAAAGTTGGGTCTCTGGACTAGCGCCGTCAACATCACCTGGAAACTTGATAGGAATGCAAATTCTTGGGCCCCACTTTACACCCACTAGAGCAGGGACCCAGCAATCTGGGCTTTAACTAGCCCACTGGGAAATTCCACTGCCCACTCAAGTTTGAGAACCAGCATTGCCCCATCCTTTTCTGAGGAACAGAAACTCATCTCAGCAGGCCTCAGTTATAATGGCAGATTCAAAATTCCCACATGTGCATATTCCCCTTTGTACCCTAACTTTCATATACTCCTCTTTTCTCCTTTTACAGATCTAAACAAACTGAAGGGTGCATCCTTTGAGAACTCGGACCTCTCCCTGGTGGTGGAGTGCATGGACCACGCCCTCACCAGTCTCTTCCCTAAGACCCGTTATGCTGCTGGAAAAGATGCCAAGATTTTCTGGATACCTCTGTCTCATATGCCAGCAGTTTTGCAAGACTTTTTATTGTTGAAACAGAAAGTAGAGCTGGCTAATCCCAAGGCAGTGTGACTCAGCTGACCACAAATGTCTGCTGTGGGCTGTGGGTTTGGCTGATATCAAGGACACATTTCCTTTTTGATCTCGCTCCTTACCTGATCCAACCTGGACTCATTTAGATCATGCTTCTTTTGATTAAGGAAGGGATCTCACCCTCCCTGGCAATATCCCAGGGAAGGGCAGGGATGACATATCACAAAGAAGGGCAAGCATGGTGCCTGCCCAATATTTAGGCTTTGCATGCCTGGTATGATATAAAGGAAATTGAAAGGTCTTCCCTTCCGAAATGATCTTCTCTACAGCTTATCCCATGCTTCCCCCTATTCCCGACTGTTAAATATTTGCTCCTTATTAAAATGTTCAGAGATGAGTAGAATACTTTCATAAGAGGATTAGACGTGTTCTGTTACCTTGCTTAGAAGCAGACTCTGAAGGACTGAACTCGGTCCTGTAAGCTTGGATGGGGGCAGGGGAAGGAAAGGTAATGAAGCATCATGGGACTGCTACTATAAGCTGAGGGACAGCAGAAAAACACTAGGTATAGGAGGAAAGAAAAAGCACTAGAGGACTGAAAAAAAGAAATGGGTATAAAAGTAGAGGTAGGGAAGCTCCAAGGCAAGCCTGCCTGTCCTAGAGGGAGCAAGGGAGAATGAAGAGCCCATTCAAGGCCACTGGGGACTCTGATGCACACAAGGCCATCTGGTAAGAAAGTGGTAACAACAGGGTAGCCAGCCATTCCAAAAGAGAAAACACCTAGGGACCATTTATGTTTATTCTGGTGATTGTAAATATAATAGGACCAAAAATATCTGCTACGACTTACACCTGAGATGGTTGGAAATCCTGTGTTTGGGGTGCCCCCGAAGCCCTATGGAGAGACAGAACTCAATAAAAGACTCTCATTAGCCTATAGCTACAGTGTTTTCAGCTCTGCTCCTTGTTCGTATTCATGGTCCCCAGTTGGACTGACCCTGGACCCACACACTATCCAAGGGAATAGTTCTCTAAAAGGATGCTACCGCAGATCCCAGGACCCGTATCACTCATAACGTTCTGTTGAATATTTACATGGGGAAGCCTGAACTGTCAGAATTCAACATTTGTTGTGGAGGGTGAAAGAGCCAGAGAAATTATGTAGTGCCCATGCACACACCCCACCCACACACCATGCTTATTATGAAGAAAATATTTAAATCTGCTGCTTACAACCATGTCCATTTAAATATAGCAGTAATTCTATTTTCATTCACCTTTACGGAAACATCTGCTTATGAAGGAGTTTCCTCCTTTAAAATGTACAACATATTGATAACTTTGAAAAATAGAACTACCAATGCTGTCAGTCTACCTGGACTTACATGTCATGACTTGGGAGATGCACTCATCCTTTCTACATGAAAATGAAGGAAATAGCAGCAAGAATCAGGTAGAAGAATTCCCAGGCAGAGTTAGCTAAATCATGGTCACCACCTCTGTGAAGTCATCCCCAGCTTGGCCCCTGGCCCTACAGACAGTTCATCTGTTTATCTCTGATTTCTTCTGGTTACAATTAACCACCTATGGGTTAGGTGGCCCTCCTCAACTTGTCCTTGGAGCTGAAGTTCATCAACATTATTTTCTGTGGCTCCTTCTCACCCTGAATTCCCAGGTCTTGTCTTCATTTTACCACTTTAAAAGCGTCTGGCCTGCTGCTTCCTGACCTTCCAACCTTCAGGGCTGCTGTAGAATCTGCAGGAACCTCTTTCGCTGAACTTCAACCTTTCCAGTCCTGTTTGGGGGCCTACCTAACGGTGTTATTTCCTTCATTTTGCCTAGACCTGCTCATTTCTCCTAGTAGCTACAATAGGTAACTTCCTATTTCATCCAACCAAATAAAGGCTGTATTTAAATGAAAGCTTCCAAATACGGTGGCGCCTCAAAAATAAAACCAGATAAACTCACCCAACAACTTTTAAGGCTTTTAAAACTAAATAAAAATGTGGGATGTTTGGAGTATAAAGGCATAAGTCACAATAAAAGCCCAAGGGCAAGAGCGAGGTGGGCGGGACATCAGAAGGTCACTGCACCAGGCATCTGAGATACAAGTTCCTAGACTCTGCTCCATGTTGACATTGTTTGTGCTCTTCTTTGTGCTCTTGGGATAATTATTTTTATCTATGATATTTGGGGACACACACATGCTGGGAACTTTGCTAAGTACTGGCCTATAGTATGAAGAGAATGAGTATGGTCCCTCCCTTCACAGAGCTTAATATAATCCAAAGGCTGAGGCCACTACTCAGGATGCCTAGGGGAGCTTCTGCAGGAACATGTGGCCAAGATGAATCGAGATGTTGTATTTTACTACTTCTAGCCTGGAGGATCCTTCCTCATTTAGTTCGGAAGGACCAGGAGAATCTCCCTGACTTTCCCTCTGATCTGGTCTCAAAATCCAACTGTGACCTAAGTAGCCGTATCTGGACATCCATGATATATTCAGATCTGGAGTTTCTATCTCCCTCACCTCACATGACTTTTCCCAGCTCAGCACCAGCTACTATTAATTTGCGCTCCTAAGAAGGTCTCAAGTCCCTCCACTTCTCTTCACCTTCAGTGCAATCATCTGTTCACGCTGCCGTCATCTCCTGCCTCAGCTACCGCATGCTCACCACCCCCCCCTCCCCGTGCCCCTTCAGTGATTTCCCCTCGTAGTCAGAATGGCTCAAAATTTAAACCGGATCATTCTACCCCTCTCCCCACCACCACTTTCTCAAACCCTTCAGTGTGCTCCCGCTGCACTTTGGATAAAGACTAAAGTACACAACACGAACTACATTGCCCCAGCACTCCTCACCAGCCTCATTTTAGGCTTCTATCCTCCTCATTTTGCCACCTCGGGGTCTTTGCCCATGCTGCTCCCTGGAAGGTTCCCATTTTACCTGCTTGTCTAGTTTCCTCATCCTATAGCTCTCATCCTCTTTTTCAGGGAAGCCCATCTGATTCCAAATTCTAACCACTACCTTTTCATCCCAATTATTGTAGGTTCCCATCTTATACATTCTCACCATGCCCTGTAATTTATATCAGAACACTTATCATATTCTTTAATTATATATCTGTGTGGTGAGTTAGTTAATATTGGTCTCCCCTATGAGATTTTAAGTTCTGTGAAATCAGGAATCATGATGCTTTGCTTATCTTTGTGTTCCCTTGCCTACTGCACCGGCAGCACATAGACCAGTGTTCAATAAATATTTGTTTAATGAATTCAGAAATCAGTGTATATCAACCTTTCTGGCCAAGGGGCAACCTATCACTTAAGATCAAGCTTGTGGCATCAGTGTGTCAGTTCTTTTCAAATCCTCTGACTTCCTGAAGCCTTTGAGTGCTTCTACAGGGGCTCCATACCTCTGGTTCCAATATCAGCCTCCCTCAGAGACTAGTCAGTGTTGCCATAGTGATTTCTTGTGACCTCTTAGTCCAGAAACACAGTGAAGGAGCCTCCCTCCATGTGGAGCCATCTGGGGCCCAGTGGTCACAGAACAAGGCCATCAGGGATCATTTTCTCCATTTCACTGCCTATAGACAGGACATGTCTAAGCCATCCAGGCTGAAGAGAACCTCTTCAATTTTAAGCCTTTCCAGAAACTCCATAACTTCTGTGGGCAACCAAGCCCATATTTAATGAGGAAAACTTCCAGGAGCTTCTAAGAAAAATGATCAATTTAGGCTCTTCCCCATACTATGAATCCCAATAATTCTCAAGGATGTAAAAGATTATAGTCCCATCAGTGCAGGAAATGGCTAAACATTCTCAAAATGAAAAGCTTTTTAATATCTAGAAATTATCTGTGACAACATAAGCTCAGCTGCAGCTTATAAAGACGATGCTGGTCAACAGTATCGTGAATTTTCACATGTTGAAAATAAGATAATTCTGTTGATATTCATAATATTGACATATTCCTCAAGTCCATGATTCATTTTTTAAAAAGTATGAGTAATTTCCTTTCTAGTATATGAAGCACTAAAAGAGCCAGGCGGCAATACAGATTCTGCCTGAGTGGAGTTTCCAAGTCCTTTTAGCACCCAGTACCCGCCCAAGAAAGAACTAAATCATACTCCTGCCAGTGTGTCCCTGGGAACACACAGCACCCCAGCCTGCAATAGGTTGGGCCAGGCAACGTAGCTTTCTGTCACAGCCTGCAACCGTCAGGCCCCCCAAACAGTTCCACTTCAGCGCCTTTTGAGAAACTGAGATGGAAAGGATTCCACCATAGATACATACCATAAACCCTGGGTAAAGACCACTCAGTCCCCTGCCTAAGTGACATATTTACTCTCTACCCTCTGGGTCTGTTTTTTCCTTCTAGATATGACAACTAGAATTGAATAGATGTCACATGAGGAATGGTGGTACTCAGGTTATGGAACAGTTAATCCAGGCAACCTCACTTCCCACAAATATAATAAGAAAAAAATAATAATGGTTATTTAATACTTAGTACACATCATATTCTTAGTGCATTTGTACATTCCATAAGGGGTTTTACCACCCTAACCATATAATATATCAGGCATTTTTGTTTTGTTTTGTTTTTTTGGTTTGTGGTGTGAGCACTTACCATGAGATTCACCTCTTAATGAGTTAAGTGTGCACTACAGTGTTGTCAGGTAGAGGCAGAATGTTGAACGGCAGGTCTCCGGAACTTAATCATCTGGCATGAGTGAAATGTTATACCCCATCCTTGGTAACCGCCACTCCACTCCACTCTCTGCTTTTATGAGTTTGACTGTTTTACATATTTCACATAAGTGGTACCATTCAGTGTTTGTCCTTCTGTGACTGGCTTATTTTACCCAGCATAATGTCCTCCAGGTCCATCCATATTGTTGCATATGAAAGATCTCCTGCTTTTTTAAAGTTAAATAATATTCCACTGCATGTGCATACCACACTTTCCTTACGCATTCATCAGTTGATGGACATTTCAATTGCTTCCATATCTATTATGTATAATGCTACAGCGAACACAGGAGTGCAAATACCTCTTGGAGATCCTGGTGTCAATTCTTCTGTGTACATACCCAGACACAGAGCTGCTGGATCACATGGCACTTCTTTTGTAATTTTCTGAGGAGCCTCCATGATGTTTTTCAAAGCATCCACATCATTTTACATTCCTGCTAGCAGTTCACGGGGTTTCTGTTTCTTCATGTCCTCACCAACATTCATCTTTTGTTGTCTTGATAATAGCAGTTCTAACAGGGGCAGGTGATGCCTCATTGTGGTTTTGATTTGCATGGTCTTATGATGAATAATAAGTGCTGTGAAGTATCTTTTCATATATCTGTTGGCCATTTGTACTTCTTCTTTGAAGAAATGTCTACTCAAGTCCTTTTCCCATTTTTAAATTGAGTTATTTGTGTTTTGTTGTTCTGTTTTATTTATTTATTTATTGCTATTAAGCTAAAGGAGTTCCTCATGTATTTTGGATAATAGGTATGTTTTTTAGAGATGGGGAAATGAAGTCATGGAGAAGTGAACAATTTGCCAAAGCTCATACCGCTAATGAGCATGCGCCAGGGTCCAGACCCAGACAGTCTGATGTCAGTGTGCTTAGAACCACTGAGCAGCTCTACGTAGAAACCGAGTCTCACAGAGCGTTTGCTAAACTGCAATACTGGGTCTGTAAAAACAAGACCTTTATTAAAGTCATCTAACATGAGCCTTACCTAGGCAATAATAATTAAACATTAGGCTGATGTATAATTTTGACCATATATAATTTCATAGTTTTTTTATTTTTCTGTATTCTATTTTTACATTTTTCTCACTTATGATAAAATAACAAAAGCACTTATACATCAGTCCTCAAGTCCTTGAAGTTTTCTAACTAGACTTCTGGATTTTCCTTCTGTCTTTTTTCTTTTGTTGTTGTTGTTGCTTTTATTTATTTGTTGTTAATATGGTTGTTAGTTGTTTCAGGAATTTATATGTAATTACATCGTGTTAATCTCAACGAAGGCCTTAGATTACCTGTCATGACCCAAGTCCAACTCTTTAAATCTTCTTACTTTCAAGATCAGAGAGAGGAAAAATGACAGAAGACCACAGTCCTATAAATGCTGTTTCCCTGTAGTTGCATCTTTTCCAATGTGGAGAAGTGATGCTATAAGGACCCCTGGGAGGTCAGGGGGCAGACCGTCCCAGGGACTGTGGCCCACTGGCCCTGGAAACACTAGTGACAGAAATGAGGGCGTCTCAGCTGGACCCAGGCCAGGGCCTCCTGGTGCTAATATATTGCAATGGGAGACCATGCTAGTAGATAGCTAGACACTCTGACTTGACTGGCAGAGCACACGTAGCCTAGTATGTCTCACAGAGAGGTTTTCCAGTGACAACACTCCCAGTGTGACAAGTTTCCGCTCCAATATCACTGAAGAAGGGGAAGGTCACCACCTTCTAATTGATTAGCTCTAGTTAATAGAATGTTCTTTAATTGTTTTTAAGGCAAAATCTATCTGTAGAAAAGAGAGGGGGAAGAAAGGGCTACTGTTTCTGCTAACGTCATGATAATACTAGTTCATGTTCACCAGACCTTTAAAATGAGCCAGGGTCCACCCAGAGAACTGCTGGTGTTCTTTCCCGTGTCAACATTTGCACAACAGGTACTTTTATTGTCCCATTTTACAAATGAAGAGACTCAGATGCAAGATTGTTTCAACTCTAATAATCTATGATTCCTAAATTCCTCCTTTATAAAATGCAAGTTCTAGGAAGGAAGGAAGGAAGGAAGGAAGGAAGGAAGGAAGGAAGGAAGGAAGGAAGGAAGGAA
>PVKU01003028.1:0-196862 GCA_004027475.1 Anoura caudifer | reverse complement strand
AACTCAAAATCTGATAGTTGAGTTGCCTCCATTTCATTTAGCATTCTTTCTGGGGCTTCCTCCTTTTCTTTCATTTGGGGATTGTTTCTTTGTCTTCCCATTGTTTGTGAGACTCTTCTTGTTAGCCTCAGCTTCTTAAATTGATTTGTTCTGGTTCCCTGGGTTTATGGTGTGAACTTCTGTGGTAGAATGCCTGTGAGATTCAGTGGTGCTGTCTCCTTTGGGTATCCTGGTGTTCATGGCTTCCAGTGTCTCAGCTGTTGAAATGCCCCCTCTTTGGGACCAACTCTGGTCTTTCCAGATTTCCAGGGATTTTTTGTTTTGTTTTGTTTTGTTTTTGTCTCACTCATATGTGTCTAAAAAGAGAAGAGAGAAGGAAATGAAAAAAAAGAAAAGAAGGAAAAGGAAATAAAAAAATGAAAAGAGAATAAAGAAAAGCAGAATGAAAAAGAAAAAAAGAAAAAAGAGAAAGGAAGAAGAGATAAGCTTGGAAAGAAAGGAAGAAGGAGTAAAACAAGAAAGAAGTAATGAGAAGCAAAAAGGAGTTGAGGGGTAAAAAAGATCAAAATAATGAAAAATTAATAATAAAAAAGAGAAAAAGAAAAAAAACACACAAAAATAAAAAAACTGAAAAGCACCAAAACCGCCAATTCTTGCTGTTATCAATCTTGCCAGCTGGTTTTTCTGGCCTCGATGACTGAAGTGGCTGAGGGGTGACCGTATTGTTTTTCTCCTTTTTCAGCACTCAGTTTTCTTTGGCCTACTGTCCTCAGAGGTATCTCAGGTCTCTCTGCATAGGGTCTCAGCTGCGTCTCCTGCGGCGGCAGGCACCTACTGTGGTCATGCGCGTGCAAGCGCCGATGATCTTTCAGCCTTCCTTGCACAGGTGCCAACTGTCCTGTGAGCACGAATCGATCCCCACACAGGTTGCACACCGATGTCTAAGATCTCCCAGCAGCCCACTCAGGTCTCCAATGGCGCAAAGGCGCGAGCGCACGCGGGGGGGCCGAGACACCATAGATGTGCCCAGCGACTGCACCACGGGTCTCTCAGCGGCGCGCTGGTGCGAATGGATCCCCGCACAGCTGTTTACAATGGTCCGTGGTTGTAGACAAAAGTGCGAGCTCCAACCCTCAGTCCTCCCAGGGCTATGAGATCTTAACTCCTCTCTGTGAGATTTCAAGCAACCTTGTTTATCCTGGTGCTGCCCAGACCTTGTTTAGCTGATCAGGGCATGATTGAGCCAGCTCCCTCCCTAGAGTCTTAAGGCCAGCACTGGCCTGGGA
This sequence comes from Anoura caudifer, assembly GCA_004027475.1. NCBI lineage: Eukaryota > Metazoa > Chordata > Mammalia > Chiroptera > Phyllostomidae > Anoura > Anoura caudifer. The sequence continues at coordinate 195,576 of PVKU01003028.1, read as the reverse complement.
TCTCAGCACCCACCCTGGTCTCCGTGCTGCTGGAGTACTCTCCTTACTGTCTGGTTTTTCAATGTCCACTGCAATTTTTGATCACTTGTTTTCAAATATGCTGTGTTTCTGGTATCTGTTTGCTGTGCCCCATTGAAAATTGACCTGGTTTTTCACCTGTGTGAAGGGGGAAGAGGGATGTGTATCCTCTTACTGCGCCGCCATCTTATCTCAAACTATTCTTTAAACATTTTAATTTCTATTTCCAAAACAACTTATTTGAAAAATGTATAGCAAAACAGAACTGTAGTACACTGTTGTAAGGAATGCGGACTGGTGCAGCCGCTGTGGAAAACACTATGGAATTTCCTCAAAAAACTAAAAATGGAATTGCCTTTTGACCCAGCAATTCCACTGTTGGAATTATACTGTAAGAATCCTGAAACACCAATTCAGAAAAAGCTATGCACCCCAATGTTCATAGCAGCACAATTTATAATAGCCAAATGCTGGAGACAGCCTGTGCCCATCAATAAATGAGTGGATCAAAAAACTGTGATACATTTACACAGTAGAATACCTTGTAGCAGAAAGAAAGAAGGAGCTCCTACCCTTCCTGACAACATGGATAGAACTGGAGAGCACTATGCTAAGAAAAATAAGCCCGGCAGTAAAAGACAAATGCATGTGATCTCACCTATGAGTGGAACCTGATCAACAAAACAAACAAAAGAGCAAAATAGAACCAGGAAATAAAGAACAAACTGTCAGTGACCAGAGGGGCATGGGGAGGGGGATAATGGGGGAAAGAGGGACAAGCAAAGGAACATGAATAGAGGACTCATGGTCACAGACAATGGGGGGATTGACTATGGGAATGGTGAGGATGGCATAGGGTGAGCAATGAGGAAAAAGTGGGATAACTGTAATGGAACAACAATAACTTTAAATTAAAAAGAGAAGATATTTAACAAGGATTTTTACTAATTGTGGGAGACACTAGTTTGTCTCAACCAACATTCATTGTCTATTAATTTTTCTTCTACATCCTCTATTAGTTGCTTACCTAGAATCCTTAGTACTCATGGGTGGCTCTGTGTTAACATTCTATCTAATGGGAAATATGGGTCTTCTGAGCCATCATTTCTTCCCTTATCTTTTCTCCTTCCTGGAATTTAGATATGATGACTGGTACCAGAAAATGCCTGTGACCATGAGAAAAATGCACCAATATCACTAACTGAATGATGATAAGATGCAATCAGAAGAAAAAGGACTACTACACATATAAATATTTATTTTTCACAAACTTAATGATAACCATAACAAAATCCAAAACTGAGACATGTACCATTAAAAAGGCAGAAAAAGAGGGGGGAAAATCAAAGAATACCAAGCTAAACAATACAGAAACACAAAGAAAAAGAAAGAATAGAATGAGGACACAGAGCTACCAGAAAACAAAAGATAAAATGGTTATAAGAAACTCTCATATATCAATAATTACCGTAAATGTAAATGGAAAGAACCCATCAATTAAAAGACACAAGGTAATGGGTTAGATCAAAAAACAAAACCCAACTACATGCTGCCTTCAGGAGACAATCTCAGCTGCTAGGAAAAACATAGACTTAAAGTGAAGGGGTAGAAAATGATACCCCAAGCAAATGGAATCCAGAGAAAAGTGGGTATAGGAGCCCTCATATCTGACAAAATAGACTTTTAGGATAAAAATTCTAGAAGGAATTGGCAAGAAATATTCAAAGTGATGGAAAGCAAGGATCTACAGCCTGATTACCCAGCAAAGCTATCATGTGGAATCAAAGGGCAGATCCCAGACTAGAAAAAGGTAAAAAGAGTTCATCACCACCAAACCAATATTATATGAAATGTTAAAGGGTCTTCTTTAAGGAGAAAAAATATGGACAATAAAATTATAATAGATACATATCTATCAACAATTGAATATTTAAAAAAAAAAACAAGCAGAACAGAAACAAAATCATGGATACAGAGAACATTTTGATGGTTGCCAAATGGGAGGGTGTTGGTAGGATGGACAAAAAAGGTAAAAGGATTAAAAAGTTCAAATTTGGTAGTTATAGAATAGTCATGGGGATGTAAAGTACAGTATAGAGAGGAGAACATGTATGCATGACCCAGGGACATGGACAATGGTGTGGGGATTGTCTGAGGGAGTGGGGGGCTAAGGGTAAAAAATTGGGATAACTGTAAAAGCATAAACAGTAAAAGTTAACAAGAGACATTTTACAATGGTGGACATTTTACAATGATAGAGAGGACAATACATCAAGGAGACATAATAATAGTTATTAATATATATACACTCAGCCTGGGAGTGCCAAAACATATAAAGCAACTGCTAACAGAACTAAAGGGAGAAACTGCTCCAAACCCTGACAACTATGAATAGATCATCTAAACAGAAAATCAGCATGGAAATATTTATTTTGTGTTTTAGATTCCACACATAAGTTAAATCATATGGTATTTGTCTTTCTCTGATTTATTTCACTTAGCATAACAAATGAAATATAAACACTTATAGAGCATAGACTGACAGTTGATCAAGAGGAGGAGGATTGGGACTGGGAGAAAACGGTGAATAAATTAAGAAGTACGAATTTGTAGTTTCAGACTAGTCACTGAGATGTAATTTAAAGCACAGGATATATGTCAGTAATATTGTAATAGCTATAAGGAACCAGGTGGGAACTTGAAATACTGGGGAGACCATGCTGTAAAGTACATGATTGTCTAATCCCTATGCTGTTTTCTGAAACTAACACAGAATAAAATGATACTGAATGTAAACTATAATTGAAAAATAAAAAAATAAGGAGATAATAGTCTTAAATGGAACATTAGACCAAAAGGACATAATCAATATTTATGGAGTTTTTCATCCAGAATACCAAATATACATTCTTCTCTAGTATACATGAAACATTCTCAAGAATAGGCCATATGTTGAGACATAAAACTAGCCTCCTCAAATTTGTAATACTGAAATCATAATAAGCATATTCTTCAATCACAATGCTTTAAAATTGGAAATCAACAAAAAATGGTGTGGAAAATTACAAACATGTGGACATTAAATAACATGCTGCTAAACAATAACTGTGTCAAAATAATCCATAAAAATGAGACCAAAAGACACATAGACAAATGAGAATGAAAATATGACATACCAAAATTTGCAGGATGCAACAAAAGTGATAATGTGAGGGAAATTTATATCTACAGGCCTATAACAGGAAACAAACAAACAAAAATCTCAGGCAAAAACCTAACATTTCACCTTAAAGAATTAGAAAAATAAAAACAAACTAAGACCAAAGTCAGAAAAAAGAAGGAAATAATCAGAATTAGAGCAGAATTAAACAAAATAGACAACAAAAAGACAATAGGAAAAATTAATGCAACAAAGGGCTGGTTCTTTAAGAAGATTAATAAAATTGACAACCCTCTGGCTATGACTCATTAAGAAAAAAATTTAAAACTCAAATAAGCAAAGTTAGAAATGAAAGAAGTTAAAATAGACACTATGGGAACACAAAAGACAATATAAGAATACCATCAAAATCTATATACTTCCAAATTCTATGACCTAGAAGAATGGACAAGTTCTTAGAAATATATAACCTTCTTATACTGAATTATGAAGAAGTGGATAATCTAAATAGACCAATTAACACTAGGGAAATTAAGTCATTAAAAACCTCCCCAAAATTAACTGTCTAGTACCAAATGGCTTGACTGGTGAATTCTAGCAAATATTCAAATATTTCATATCTTTACTTCTAAAACTGTTCCAAAAAAATGAGAAAGAAGCAAATATTGCCTAACTGACTTTATGAGGACATTACCCCTGATACCAAAACCTTACAGGACAGCATGAAGAAGGAAGGGAGGAAGGAAGGAAGGAAGGAAGGAAGGAAGGAAGGAAGGAAGGAAGGAAGGAAGGAAGACAAATCAATATCTCTGATGAACATCTACGAAAAAATCCTAAACAAAACGCCAGCAAATTGAATTAACACATTAAAAGAGCTTATATTCATGATCAAGTGAGGTTCATTCAAGGGTCATAAAGATGGTTTAACATATGCAAATCAATTGATATGATATATCACATTAACAAAATAAAAAGTACAAATCACCAAGGGATGAAGGAAAAGCATTTGAAAAATACAACATCCACTCATGATTAAAAAATTAATAAAGTGTGTCTAGGAAAGATTCTCAACACAATAATGACCATATATTACAAACCCTCAGATGATATCATAACAAATGGTGAAAAAGTGAAAGCTTTTTTGCTATGATCAGGAACAAGGATGTCCACTCTCACCACTGTTACTCAATGTAGTACTGGAAGTCTTTGCCACAGCAATCAGTTCATAGAAAGATAAAACATCTGTATTAATAATGAAGAAGTAAAATTGTTGCCCTTTGTAGATGACATGATTCTTTACATTGAAAACCCTAAAGATGCTCCTCAAAGGTACTAGAAACAAGAAACAAATAAAGTAAATTTTCAAGATACAAAAATCCATTGCATTCTTATATACTAACAATAAAATTTCAAAAACAGAAATGAAAAAAATTCATTTGCAATTGCAACAAAAACAAAAAAAATTATGAATAAATTTTAAAAAGGATGTGAAAGACCTATACACTAAAAACTACAAGAAATTATTAAGAGAACTTGAAGAAGACACAAAGAAATGGAAAGATATTTCATGTTCACTGATTGGAAGAATCAACATAGTTATAATGGCCACATTACTCAAATCAATATAATGATTTAATGAACTCCCCATCAAAATCCCAATGTTTTTTCCCAAAGACATAGAACAAAAAAAATATCAATTTTGTATAGGGTCACAAAGATTCAAAATACCCAAAACAATCTTGAGGCCAAAACAAACAAACAAACAAAATACCAGAGATATTGTATTCCCTGATCTCAAATTGTGCCACTAGGGTATTAGAATCAAAATAGTATGATATAGCCAGAAAAATGGACACGTAGACCAGACCAATGGAACAAAACTAAGAGCTCAGAAATAAACCTACATGTGTACGGGCAATTAATTTTCAACAAAGGAGCCAAAAATGAACAATGAAGAAAAGAAAGCCTCTTCAATAAAAAGGTGCTGGAATAATTGGAAAGCTACATGCAAAAGAATGAAACTAGACTACTATTTGAAACTGGACATAAAAATTAACTCAAAATGAGTCAAAGAACTAAATATAAAACTTGAAAAAATAAAATATATAGAAGAAAACATAGATAGTGAGTTTATGGACCTTGACTCAGAAAGCATTTTATAAATTTGACTCAAAAGGCAAGAGAAGTAAAAGCAAAAATATATAACTAGGCCTATATCAAACTAAATAACTTCTGCACAGTAAAAAATAATAAAATAAAATATAATAAAGTAAAATAAAACAAAACAGAAGGGCAACCAACCAAATGAAAAAACACATTTGCAGCAATACCTCTGATAAGTGGCTAATGTCCAGAATATATAAAGTACTCATACGACTCAACAACAAATACAAACAATCCTATTAAAAAATGGGGAGAAGATGCCCTGGCTGGTGTGGGTCAGTGGATTGAGTGCCAGCCTGTGAACCAAATGGTTGCTGGTTTGATTCCCACTGAGGGCACGTGCCTGGGCTGCAGGCCATGTCCCCAGTAGGTGGCGTGTGAGAGGCAACTATACATTGATGTTTCTCTCCCTCTCTTTCTCCCTCCCTTCCTCTATCTAAAAATAAAATAAATAAAATCTTTCAAAAAATTGGGAGAAGACCTGAACAGACACTTCTCCCAAGAAGATAAATAGCCAACATATATGCAAAGATGCTCAACATCACTACTATTAGGAAAATGCAAATCAAAACCACAATGAGATATCACCTCACACCTGTTAGAATGGCTATTATCAACAAGACAAGAAATAATGAGTGTTGGAGAGGACATGGAAAAAGGGAATCCTCGTATACTGCTGGAGGGGATGTAAATGGTACAACACCATAGAAAACAGTGTGAAGGTTCCTCAAAAAATTAAGAATACAGCTACCACATGATACAGCTGTTCCTCTTCAGAGTATCCACCTCAAACTTTTGAAAACATTTAATTATAAATATGAGGTCTGACCAGAAAAATTCCAGCCACTGTTAATAAGAATGGTTTAAATGACATCCATGTAACCTAGCAGCCAAGGAGAGTGGACTGGAATGTGCAAGTGTGAGCAATGATGACTTCACTGTACTAGTCAGTGAGAGCAGTAGACACTGCTGAGTGAACATGTGTAGTGTGGCCAGTACATTCAAAATGACTGAGTGAGTAGAGCAATGAATCTGCATTAAATTTTGCATTAAGTTTGAACATTCCTCCATGGAAACTATTTGGATGATTCAGGAGGCTGCAGCTACGGGCAACTGGTCATTGGCAGCTTCATCATGAGAATGTGCCCGCTCGTGCATCGCATCTTGTGCAGTTTTTTGGCAAAAGATCATATCACCTAGGTGACTCAGCACCCCTACAGCCCAAATTTGGCACCCTGTGACTTCTAGCTTTTCCTGAAACTAAAGTCACCTTTGAAAGGGAAGAGATTTCAGACCATTAGTGAGATTCCGGAAAATATGACAGGGCAGCTGATGGTGATTGGGAGAACTGTGTGAAGTCCCAAGGTCCCTATTTTGAAGGAGACCAAGGCATCATTGTCCTATGTACAATGTTTCTTGTATCTTGTATCTTTTTCAATAAATTTCTCTTTTATATTACATGGCCAGATACCTTCTGGACAGACCTCGTATATTGAGACCTATGTTGATTGCAGCATTATTTACTATAGCCAAAACATGAAAAAAAAATTAAGTGTTCTCCAATGGATGATTGAATCAGAAAGAAGTAGTGCATACATGCACAATGGAATATTCTCAGCCATAGTAAAAAATGAAAAATTGCCATTTGTGACTACACAGATGGATCTTGAGAGTATTGTGTTGAGCAAAATAAGTCAGATGAAAAAGGACAAAAACCATATGATTGCTATCATTTATGGCATATAAACTAGAAAGCAAAAAATAATAAAACAAACAAAATGCTCATAGACACAGACAACAGTACATTAGTTACAAGAGAGGAGAAGTGGGTAGGAGGAAGTTGAAGAGGGCGAAGAGGGTCAAAGATATGGTGACAAAAGGTGGTGAGCCCTTGTTGCAATAGACAGATGTTCTATAATAGAATCATACACCTGAAACCTGTATAATTTTATTAACCAATGTCACACAAATAAATTTAATTAAATAAAAAATTAAAGGACAACTTCGTTGGATATATTATTTTTGGTTGGTAACTTCTATCAATATTTTGAATATATCATTTTATTCTCTCCTGGCCTGTATGGTTTCTGCTGAGAAATAAGATAATAATCTGATGTCATTTTCTTTATAGATTATTGTCTCTTTTTCCTGGCTGCCTTGAAAACTTTTATTATTGACTTTTGCCAGTTTTATTATAATGTGTATTGAAAGTACTTTTTTGTTGAAATAATTAGGTGTGCTGTTACTGTTTTATATTTGAATGTCTAGTTTCTTCCCTAGGTTTAGGAAGTTCTCATCAATTATTTGTTTGAAGAGGCTCTATTTCCTTCTCTCTTCTTCTGGGATATCTATTATCCTTATGTTGCTGTTTCTAATGGAGTCAGTTCTCACAGAGTTCCTTCATTAAAAAAATCTTAGTTCTCTTTCTTTTTCCATCTAAATAATTTCTAGTCTTCTATATTTGAGGTTATTAATTCTCTTTTGTAGATGACCTGTTCTATTTTTCACCTCATTTATTGAGTTCTTCAGCTTCAGAATTTCTATTTGGTTCTTTTTTATAGTTCCAATGTCTTCAGTAAAGTACTCCTGTTCCTGAGCTCAATGAACTGCTTTTTTTTGAGGGTTTTTTTGTATCTTTTGAGTTTTCTTGTATCTATTGACTTTTTTTCATGACTGGTATCTTGAATTCTCTGTTATTTGGATCAAAATTTTCTATTACTTTGATTTTGCATTCTGAAGAATCTCATTTTTTTTCTGTGCTACCATGTTACCTTGCTTGACTATGGTGCTTGAAAGATTGTTCCTCCGTTACCACATTTGAAATAGTGAATTCTTTTATTTAGATACCATTTTGATTTTAACAATTCAGCAGGTTGATAATGGTCTCTCTTTTGTTTTCCAGCAGATGATGATACAACACATGCTTTTATTTTCTCTTAATGTGCCCCTTGAGCCTCCAAGGTGGTGGTGCAGGGGCCTCACTGTGGTCACAGGAGTCACAGCCTAAGTGACCAGGGTGGTGGATGTTCCCACTTGTTTTGTTTGCCTTCATCTCAGGGCCCCACCACTGTGGTGGGGAATGTAGTGGTGGGAGGTGCCAGATTTACTTGCCCACCACACTGCTGCCTGGTTCCCTATGGCTGCAGAGCTGCTGTGCTACAGCAGGAAGCCTTTGAAGCATCTTTGCTGCTGCTACCATTGTAAACAATCAGGGAAGGGAGGCGGGTTATCAGGCCCGTCTGCTGCTTCGGCCTGCCTTACCCTCCAATGGAATGTCATGTAAGAAGCCACACTCCAACTCTTCCTGCTACATTAGTTGGGGCCATGGGCTCAGCCATGGCAGCTGGGGAGCTGCATTCATGGGCCCCATCCCTTTCCTTTCCCAGTCTTGCTTCCTGTGCTGTTCCAAATGCCCATCTTCAGATATGCCAATGTGTGCAACTCTCAGGCATATGTGGTGAGCAGAGAAACCTCTGTTGGATTACAGATGTTTGACTAGGGGTAGGTTCAAAAAGAGATACAAGAGGCCTTCTAAGTTCACCATGGTGCTTACATCACCAGACATGATAATTTTTAAATGTAATTTCAGAATTCTCAAGTGTCAAAATCCAATTTATACCAACCTGTATGATCGTTACATAAATTAACCAAAGGTTTTCATTAAAAATAAAATAACATTGTCCTGGTCAGTGTAGCTCAGTGAGCTGAGTGCCAGCCTGTGAACCAAAGGGTTGCCAGTTTGATTCCCAGTCAGGGCACATGCCTGGGTTGTGGGCCAGGTCCCCAGCAGGGTGTGTGTGAGAGGCAACCACACATCAATGTTTCTTTCTCTCTCTTTCTTCCTCCCTTCCCCTCTCTCTAAAAATAAATAAATAAAATCTTTAAAACAATAAAATAACATCTATTTGCTAATGTTGTAGTCATGGGAATATTTGCATGATTTGTATATTTTATAGCTTGCATGCAATTGTGTAATAGTAACAGTATATTTCTGAATGTGAAATTATTATATTAATTAAGAAAAGTTTAAAAATGCAAGCAATAAAAAACAAATAGAAAACATAAGTATATACACACACACGCATATTTGTGTATGTACATGCACACATAAAATGAATGTGTCCATTTATTTGACAACTGTAAGTGACTATAAGACATTTTTATGTAAAGCTCCACTTTTTTCTTTTTATTTGCTTTTTTATCTCTTAGATTTATTTTCCTCCTTTTGGTTTACTTTACATACACTAATATTAAATATAATGACAAACTATGAATGATTGATTTATTATACTTGAAGTAAAGCCATCAAATCTTATATTTATCTCTGAAAATCTCTGAGGGAATTCTTTTCCTGGCACAAAGGGAACAAAATCAAACAATGAAAAAAGAAAAATAATTCTGAGAATACCAAGTACAATAATTGTTTCATTGTAACATAATACAAATTAGATATTTGACATCTTCTTGGATGAATTTCAATAGCCAAAACAAACTGCAGAACTGTAAACACATAGCACTTAGGCAATTTCTCTGTTGTTCTTTGCTTGTTAAACCAAAAAGGAAGTTAATATTTAGAAAAAAAGAGTCTTTAAACTCAACTGCTCAATCCAACACAAAGAGATACTTTATAGCCACAAATAAAGCCCATGCTTTGGCAGGGAAAATGTAACTTTTTTAATATATATTTTTCTTTTTATGTTTTTATTATTGACTTTAATGTGGCATCATGGAATATGCTTTGGAAATTTCTCAATGAACAATGACAGTTTAGTTTTGAAAGGCAAAACAATAATGCTCCTAGTAGAATATTCATGGGACTTTAGAGTAGTTAAAAAATTAATAGGATGTAAACATAAATTAATCATAAAATTTCATAAATGAGAGTATATTAAATTGAAAAATTTGTACTTGTTAAAAGATACCATTGAAAGGGAAAACTGATCATCCTCAGGCTGGGAGGAGTTTATTTACCATGTATATTGTCATCCAACATCTTGTATCAACAATAGAAATAAAGAAATAAGAAAAAGTCAAACAACTCAATAGAAAAATGGAAACCAGAATCTTGAAAGGGCATTTCAGCAAAATAAAAAGGCTATCAGATTATTAATAAACATCGGAAAAGAAACTCAGGCTTTCTATATGCCTAAGTGCTCACATGAGGTCTACTGCCTTTCGGCTCTCTCTCGGTGCCCTTTCAGCACCAAGGCAGGGGGCAAGAACAAGTGCCTTACTTAAAGGCAGCAAAAAGGGAGGCAAAAAGAAAGTGGTTGATTCACTTTCTAAGAAAGATTGGTAGGATGTGAAATCACCAGCTATGTTCAATATAAGAAATATTGGAAAAACACTAATCAGAAGAACTCAAGGAACCAAAATTGTATCTGATGGCCAGAAGGGTCATGTTTCAGGAGTGAGCCTGGCTTATCTGCAGAATGATGAAATTGCATATAGAAAATTCATACTAATTACTGAGGATGGTCAGGGCAAAAACTGCCTGACTAATTTCCATGGCATGAATCTTACCCATGACAAAATGTGCTCCAAAGCCAAAAAAATGGCAGACCATAATTGAAGCTCATGTTGATGTCAAGACTACCAATGGGTATTTGCTTCTTCTATTCTGTGTTGGTTTTACTACAAACTGCAACAATCAGATTCAGAAGGACCTCTTATGCTCAGCATCAATAGGTTCACAAAATCCAGAAGAAGGTGATGAATATCATGACCCACGAGATGCAGACAAATGAATTGAAAGATGTGGTCAATAAAATGATTCCAGATAGCATTGGAAAAGACATAGAAAAGTCTTGCCAATCTATTTATCTGCTTCATAACATCTTTGTTAGAAAAGTAAAATGCTGAAGAAGTCCAAGTTTGAACTGGGAAAACTCAGGGAGCTTCATGGTGAAGGTAGCAGTTAGGGAAAAGTTACTGGGGAAGAGACAGGTGCTTGAAGTTGAATGAGTTTATGGATATGAGCCCTCAGTCCAAGAATCTGTTTAAAATGTAGATCTTTAATTGTGACAAACAAAAGGGCCTACTTGGGATATCTTAAAAAATGCCTCAGTTTTTTAAATCTGAGATATGTGCATGAAAAACTATGAAATATTATCATATAAATACACACAGTAAGAGATAAAGTACTAAATTTTGGCAATGATGTGGAATGACAAAAATTTATATGCCATTTCTGGTGTATGTAATCATGTTGAAAAAATTATTAGCACTATCTGCTAAACTTGAACCAAAATATACCCTATGACCAACAATTCCACTCCTAAGTATTATTATAGATGGCCTTTGACAGTAGGTAGTCCTACATTTAAATTAATGTTTTGAAATGATTTTTATAGCTTAGACATGTATGTATTGACCTACCTAAAACAAAAAATTGTTTTGTTTTTATTTGGTAACAACAAAGCCTACAATGAAACATTGAAATATCATGGCTGCATATTAACAATACAACACAGAAATGCACATACAGTATGTTCATCTCAAGACATTACACAAATATTTATGGCAGCATTATTGGCAATAGCCTAAAACTGGAAATAACAAAAATGTCCACCGACATTATTCATATAATGGAATAATAGGTGGCTATTAAATAAACAAACTAACGGCACATGCATTAATATGGATAAATCTCATTAGTGATAGAAGCTAGATGCAAAAGAATACATAATCTATGTTGATTCCATTTTTGTAGAAATCAAACTCAGGGAAAGCCAGTCTATGGTGTTTAGAAGTTAGAATAGTGATTAGTTTTTGAATGCAGGGTGGGAGTAATGGCAGTAAGTATAAAGAGGGCTTCTCAGTTACTTATAATGTTCTTATTTTTAATCTGTCATAATTACATGTCTGTTTTTATGTTGTGATAACTCTTGAGCTTTTCACCTTTGAAATTATACTGTTCTGTATATATGTCATAATTCAATTTTTTAAAAATTAAATGAAGTTAAAATGCCTTAATTGGTCTTCCAGTTTAAAAGCATTGACACAGACGATGTTTCTACAATTGTTGGAAAAGGAATTTAATGCCATTAAAATTTTTTCTGGATGTGAGGGCTATCTGGCTGCGACGTCTGTCATCCAATTGATTGCCAGGGTTGATTCAGCTGATCTGGCTGGCTAGGCGGGTGTCCCCTTCCTCCCTCATCAATCCATGTGCACCCCTCCTGAAGCTGCATGCTCAGTCAAGAGGATGACCTTCCTTCCCAACTGGAGGAGAGGGCCAGTCTTTTGTCAAGGGTATATGAGTAGCTGTGCTCCACTGCTAGAACCTCCAAACAAGCTCTCAAGGTCCATTTGTAGGGGAATGTAGGGTAGTCAAGCTTCCAAGACTCCAGACACATCCAAATGAGGTACTGCATATGGCAGTCTGCCTTTCTTTAAAAAAAAAATTCAGTTGGACTTCTGGTCAAGATGCTGATGTAGGTACACATAGCTCACCTCTTTGCACAACCACACCAAAATTACAACTAAAATATAGAACAACCATCACTCAGACCATCAGAAATCAAGTGGCATGGGTGTCTGATAACTACAGAATTAAAGAAACTACATCCATCCAGACTGGTAGGAGAGGCACACATGCAGAATTGGCTGGTCACTCACCCATGTGTGGTGGCTAAAAATTTTGGAGGAACATCATGGGAGAGAGGAGTCCCAGCCCTATACTAGGTCCCCCAACCCAGCATTTCAGTGTCAAGAAGATAAGTCCCCAAAAACTTCTGGCTAGAAAAAGTAGTAGGTGTTGAGTCTGTGGAAGAAACTTCTGAAGCCTGAAGCAGTGCCTCTTAAAGACCCAAAGGCAGACTTACCTACTCAGACTCACTCCCTCTGAGCTCCAGTATCAGGTTAGCAGCTTGAAAGGCATCAGTGGCATACAGGGAGGAACTGAAGTGTCTGTCATCAAGGTGAGCAGAGGCCATTGTGCCTTTTCAGGACTTTGCCTGACAGACTGGCAGGATGGTGCCATATCTGGGACTCCATCAATTTGGCTAACACTGTTTGATCTGCCTTGGAGAACCTCAGAGACTCTGCCCCACCCAAAGTATGGGCCTACCTAAGCATCTTTTCCATATGAATGGCCTATCTTGGCTCATGCTTCACAACTTCCTAAATTCTCTCAAACAAAAAAAAGGTGGCCTCAGTAAACTCCAGGGTATGCACTAACAGCAGCCAGATTAGTTTCACAGCTTGGCTTCACCTGGGAATCTCCAAGCCCAGTACAACTAGCAGCCACCTCAGATTGCATTATAATTCAGGCAGTGTGGTCCTTAGCAGAACACAGGTAGGGGCTGACCTTGGCCTGCACCACCTTGGAAACCCCAGGGATAGCACACACAGTGAACAGCTACAGACCACATCAGAGCACCAACACCCTGCCCCTGCACAGCTGATCCTCCATGGAGGGTGGAGATTGGTGGTAAGTGGTCACAGCCAGTCCTTGCAGCTGACTGGCCTGGGCAAATACCTCCCATTGATCTTCCAACAGTAACCAAGGCTCAACTATAATAAGAGGGTATACTCAGCCCACTTGAAGGGTACACCTTGAGTACCCAGTTTGGGTGATAGGGGAGGCTGTGCTACTGGACCCTACAGGACACCTACTATATTAGGTCACACTACCAAGACAGGGAGTCATAGCAACTCTACCTAATATGTAGAAACAAACACAGGGAGGCTACCAAAATGAGGAGACAAAGAAACATGGCTCAAATGAAAGAACAGATCAAAACTCTAGAAAAAGAGCTAAACAAAATGGAGGTAAGCAATCTATCAGATACAGAGTTTAAAACACTGGTTATGCCCTGGCTGGTGTAGCTCAGTGGATTGAGAGCAGGCCTGCAAACCAAAGGATCTCGGTTTGATTCCTAGTCAGGGTACACGCCTGGGTTGCAGGCCAGGTCCCGTCAGGGAAGGCATGAGAGGCAACCACACATTGATATTTCTTTCCCTCTCTCCTTCCCTCCCCCTCTAAAGATAAATAAAATAAAATAAAATAAAAAGCACTGGTTATAAGGATGCTCAAGGAACTTAATGAGGACATCAGAATCATAAAAAATGTATAGTCAGAGATGAATGATACACTAATTGAAATAAAGAACAATTTATAGGGAAACAATTGTAGAGTGGATGAAGCTGAGAATCAAATCAATGATTTGGAACATAAGGAAATAAAAACAAAACAAAACAAAACAAAACAAAAAAACCCCAACCAATCAGAACAACTAGAAGAAGAATCCAAAAAGAAAGAAAACTAGGATAATATAAGCAACCTCTGGACAACTTCAAGAGGTCCAACATTTGGGTCATAGGGGTGACAGGAGAAAAGAAAGAGCAATAAATTGTAAATCTATTTGAAAAAATAATGAAAGAAAACTTCCCTAATTTGGTAAAAGAAAATAGACATGCATGTCCAGGAAGCACAGAGATTCTCAAACAAGATGGATGCAAAGAGGCCACTCTAAGACACATTATAATCAAAATGCCAAAGGTAAAGGATAAAGAGAGGATCTTAAAAGCAGCAAGAGAAAAGAAGTTAGTTACCTACAGGGGAATTCCCATAAGATTGTCAGCTGATTTCTTAAAAGAAACTGCAAGCTAGAAGAGATTGGCAAGACGTATTTGAAGTCATGAAAAGCAGGGACCTCCATCCAAGACTGTTCTACCCAGCAAAGCTGTCATTTAGAACTGAAGGGCAGATAAAGTACTTCCCAGACAAGAAAAAACTGAAGTTTGTCATCACCAAACCATTACTATATGAAATATTAAAGGGACATATTTAAGAAAGAGAAGATCAAAACAATGAACAATAAAATGGCAAAAATACATATCTATCAACAACTAAATCTAAAAAAAAAAAAACTAAGCAAACAAGAACAGAGAGAGAATCATGGATGCAGAGAATGTATGATGGTTGCCATATGGGAGAGGGGTGTAGGAGAACAGGTGAAGAGGAGAAGGGATAAAGTAGTACAAATAGGTAGTTACAGAATAACCATGGGGATGTTTAATACAGTATAGAAAATAGAGTAGCTGAAGAATTTATAAGCATGTCCCATGGGCATGAACAATGGTGGGAGGATTGCCTGAGTGAGTGGGTGGTGCTGGGTGGAGAGGAAAAAGGGGGAAAATCAGGACAACTGTAATAGCATAATCAATAAAATATAATTAAAAATAATAAATAAATGATTAAATATGTAAAAAATTTTCAGAATAAAATTTTGAGACAAAATTAAATCTGATCATCCAAATTTAGTTTCAAACAATCAATATGGGATGTATATATCTTAAGAAAACTAACAATAAAATCTAAATTTAGAAGTGTAAGAACTACAAAAATAAAATATAAGTTGGAGAGTCATAGAACTCAATCTTACATCGTCCAAACCTTTTAAACACACAAGAAGAAACAGAGCTTGACAGTATAAGTTAATAAGCAATATCAGCTTATTAATGATAGATTAGGGATTCAAGCACTCCTGACCTATCAGTAGAGTGTTGGTTTTTCCCATTAGTCGTTGGGTCTCTCAGCATGTGTGTACTGCAAGGCACCTGTAGTTAGAACAAACATTCAGATGAACATTCCAATGAGTTGCTACAGAGTTTCAGCAAAACAAAGCAAACAAACCTCATGCAAATCACTATGGTAATCTGAACCTAATCCAAGATTCTATTTCTTTATATGAGAAATTAGCACATTGGTTATGGGGTTTGTTCAAAATAAATAAATGAGTCATTAATAAAAGTGACATCCTAAAGTAAGATTCAAAAGCAACTTATCATGGGAGTGGATGTCTCTGAAAGATAACCACTATGAGGGCACCCACTCAATCAGCAAAATGAGTAAATGTAGATCAAATTTCTTTAAAAGTTAAAACCAGGAAAAATATTTGTATCTTTTGCTTAAAAAAGATAAATGGTGAGGCACATTGCATTTTACAGAGATTGCTGAACATTTTTTTTCAAATATAAGTTACTGCATCTTTCAATGATTTCTCTCTGTGGGAAAATACACATTTTATTGTAGGCTTAGACACAATATCAATCAAGTCATTACTACTTTTATGTCATACAGACAGCCCACACTTATCTAAAACCTTTAAAAATCAGTTTCATTAGCATCAAATCCTTTTAGCCAACAAATACCATCAGGTAACTGGGATGCACAAATCAACATGCATGTTTCCGTGGGCAAACCTTCACTCTGCCAGAGGAGTTCTCAGACACTTCGTACACTTCACAAGTCCTCTAGCTGGTGGTATCTAGGAAAAAGACAAGTCTATGGTTATTTGGACTTGCTAAATTCTCCTAAAAATTATCTAATTGATGGGATTCTCTAATATTTTGAATTAGCCACCTTTTCCTAGCACTTCTGTAAGCAGACAGCAGTGGTGTGCAAAATATACTTGTCCTATCAAAGAGTTTTAAATTAAATTTCAATAAAACTTCATATCAAATGATTACAACATCCAAGGCAATATCAGGCATACACAATGTTATATAAATTTTTCTATACATGTTTATTCTATTATTCTATTCTGTGAGAATTTTGCATTTCTAATCCACATTAAATACTTTTTTGAATTGTTGTAGAGGTCATACATGTTTTAATGCTGGTCTTTTTTTTAAAGATCTTATTACTTTATTTTTAGAGAGGGAAAGGGAGAGAGAAAGAAAGGGAGAGAAACATCAATATGTGGTTGCCTCTCATGGGCTCCCTACTAGGGACCAAGCCCATAACCCAGGCAGGTACCTTGACTGGGAATTGAACTGGTGACCCTTTGGTTCACAGTCTGGCATTCAATCCACTGAGACACACCAGCCAGGGCTAATGCTGCTCTTTTTAACCCTACTGAAATATTAATGTCAAGTTAGTTTATTTAAAGTATTTGAGCCATATTTATTTTCTAATAGCAATAACTCTGACTTTTGAAAGTGTCCTGCTAACATTTTTGGAATTGTGGAATTCAAAGTGCATTGAGAAAATATTGCAGTTAAACTCAGTATAGGCAACATATATTAAATCCATGGCATCCATTATACCCCAGATGGCCCAATATTAATGGTACTGAGACAAAAACCAAGACTATTTTCTACTGTAGAGTTGAACAAACCTCAATGTTATTTCTTCATTTGAGTACTTGTCTTACAAATTTATAAAGGTCTTTTCCCTAAATTGCAGTCATATGCTCTGCATATACTGCCTTAGAAAATTAAAGAAGTCCTGCTTTTGTCTTTCATTTTTAACTATATTATTTTATTGTTTCAAATTATATGTCAAGATATAGATTTCCAAACAACAGTCACTTGAAAATGATTTTGTAAATGGTGAAAAACTTCCTGGTGTGAAGATTATATTTATTATTATAACTCGCCTTTGTGAGCATACACAAACATACATTATCATCAGAATGCTGGTTTTTATAGAGTACAGCAAGTTTCCCAACTTCAATATTTATGGACATTTTTTTACATACAACAGTTATCTTAATTTGAAAATGTGACCCATAACTTATTTAACATTGACAATGTGTTCTTGCTATTTGTTTCATAATAGATTTTAAATCACTAAAGAAAATACCAAATGAAAAATTTTATTTTTTGAAAACAGATATAGCAGAGTCAAAAATTAAATGAAAATTCATGGAAAGTTTTAGAAGACAGGCCAACAATTCAAATGGTGCAGAACTTTTTTTTTTAAGATGAACATGGAAGCTTATTGTTCAAAAAGCAAATTGCAGGCATTTTGCTTACATTTGCCAATATAAATTTTATTTTTATTTTTTATTCTTCAATTGCAGTTGGCCCCATTTCCCTCCATTACTCTCACCCACTCCCACCTCTCACATTCAATCCTTCCCCCGCCCTTAATGTCTTTGTCCATGAGTCCTTTATACATGTTCTTTGATGACCCTTCCCCTTCCTTTCCCCTTTGTGCCCTTCCCCCCTCCCCTCTCTCTTCTGGTTACTATCAGTGTGTTCTTTATTTCAGTGTCTCTGGTTATGCTTTTCTTGCTTGTTTGTTTTGTTGATTAGGTTCCACTTATAGGTGAGATAATATGGTATTTGTCTTTTACCACCTGGCTTACTTCACTTAACATAATGCTATCTAGATCCATCCA
The DNA here is from genome assembly GCA_004027475.1 of Anoura caudifer. NCBI lineage: Eukaryota > Metazoa > Chordata > Mammalia > Chiroptera > Phyllostomidae > Anoura > Anoura caudifer. The sequence goes on along the minus strand of PVKU01003028.1, from coordinate 177,099 downwards.
TGCTGTCACAAAGGGTAGGAGCTCCTTCTTTCTTTCTGCTGCATAGTAGTCCATTGTGTAAATGTACCAGTTTTTTGATCCACTCATTTACTGTTGGGCATGTAGGCTGTTTCCAGCACTTGGCTATTGTGCTGGTATGAACATCGGGTGCATAATTTCTTTTGAATTGATGTTTCAGTATTTTTAGGTTATAATCCCAGCAGTGGAATGACTGGGTCAAAAAGCAGTTCCAGTTTCAGTTTTTTGAGGAAATTCCATACTGTTTTCCACAGTGGCTGCACCAGTCTGCATCCCCACCAACAGTGCACTAGGGCTCCCTTCACAACCTTGCCAGCACTTGTTGTTTGTTGATTAGTTTATGATGGCCATTCTGATCACTGTGAAGTGGTATCTTATTATGGTTTTGATTTTCAACTCTCTAATTCTAGTGATGCTGAGCATCCTCTCATATGTTCTGGGCCCTCTGTATGTCCTTCCTTGGAGAAGTGTCTGTTCAGGTCCTTTGCCCATTTTTTAATTGGATTGTTTGTCTTCCTGGAGTGGAGTCATATGAGTTCTTTATATATTTTGGAGATAAGACCCTTGTCTGAGGTATCATTGGCAAATATGTTTTTCCCATATGGCTGGTCTATTCATTTTGCTGATGTTTCCTTTAGCCATGCAGAAGTTTTTAATTTGATGAAGTGCCATTTGTTTATTCTTTCCTTTATGTCCCTTGTTCTAGCGGACATATTGGTGAATATGTTGCTGCATGGAATATCTGAAATTTTCCTGCCTATGTTCTCCTCTAGGACTTTTATGGTGTCATAATTTATATTTAAGTCTTTTTATCCATCTTGAGTTTATTCTTCTGTGTACTATAAGTTGGTGGTCAAATTTCATTTTTTTACATGTAGGTGTGCAGGTCTTCCTGGACACCATTTGTTGAAGAGGCTATTTTTACTCCATTTTATGTTGCTGCCCCCCTTTGTCAAATATTAATTGACCACAGAGACATGGGTTTCTTCTGGGCTCTCTATGCTGTTCTGTTGATCTATGTGTCTGTTCTTTTGCTATTACCAGGCTGTTTTGATTACAGTGGTGTTATAATATAGTTTGATATCAGGTATGGTGATCCCATCTACTTTGTTCTTCTTTCTCAGAATTGCTGAGTCTATTCAGGGTCATTTATGGTTCCATATAAATTTTTGAAATATTTGTTCTATATCTGTGAAATATGTCATTTGTATTATAATGGGGATTGCATTAAATCTATAAATTGCTTTGGGTAGTATGGACATTTTGATGATGTTTATTTTTCCAATCCATGAACACTGTATATGCTTCTATTTATTTGTATCTTCATTAATTTCTGTCTTCAGAATTTATAGCATTGTTTATCAGAGTTTTAGGACAAGTATACATTTTTAGTTTCTATATTTCATTTGCTTAATGATGTTAATATTTCTTTAGTTATATTAATATATGCATTTATAAAGTTCAAAGGATATTACATATATCTATATTTTTTATTTTAAACTGTATAAAAATAAAGAAAAGATAATCATGAGTAATATAATAGAAAGTATATGGGAAAAGGGGTAAAATACATAAGACCTAATAAATCAATAAAAAAGTTTAAGCCTCATTTTCCTAATTTATAAAATTAAAAATACTAATACCAACTATGGTCTCCCCATGAATCTGTTATCACAAAGGCAAATGTGTCCATAAAATATGAAAGTACTTGGTATACTGTAAAATGAATTAAGCCTAAGACTCTAAGGCATCTGTTCAATTACATGAGAAAGGCTTCAGCCCATAAAGAAATAAACAGCTAGTGTGACATCTTTCTTGGCAACAAAATTAATCCCCTAGTACTCTTCCTAGTGGCTCAACTCCAGAAGACTAAGCAGAACTCTATGGGAAAATGCAGAACCAAATTTGACCTGCTTCAAGGGTGGTGACAGGCTAAGTGGCACAGAAGGCTTTTCGAGGAAAGCCTGCACTGGTGTTCTGGGGAAAGCAACATCGTACTCCAGGGGAGAATTGAGACTCCCACATGCTCAGGCTGGGATTGGGGAAGAAATGTTCATGACAGGATTAACACTGAGTTTTTGAGGAGAATACACATCTCACTTCCAGGTCTGCTTTCTCTCATAAATGGTTGTGCCTATTAGCACTAATAGCACTAATAAAATATTTTCTTAGCTCTGTCTTTTTTTTCTTCTTTCTCATTTCCTCCAAGTGCAGACAGCTTAGCAAAACTTCAGAAGTTAGCCAAAAATGTTACTTCATTTTGAACCTAGGGTTATAGATTTTAAATTAATACTTACTTTGGCACACATTTCACTTTGTTTATATTTTTCCCTGACGATTTAAACCATACTTGAAAAGAGTTATTTACAAGGCAGCTGCTGATGCTTGCCTCCAAGAATAATGGGAGCGAATCCTGACAGCAGCAATAATCAGATATGCCATGTGAAGGACTCTAGGGCAGCCTCTGAAAGCTTCTTTATTGTTTTTACTTCTAATGTTTTTAAAATTATATTTTGTTGATTATGCTATTACAGTTGTCCCAATTTTTCTCCCTATGCCACCCTCCATCCAGCAACCCCCACTCCCTCAGGCAATTTCCACACTTTGTTCATGTCCATGGGTCATGCGTATAAATTCTTTGGCTACTCCATTTTTTATACTGCACTTCACATCCTCATGGCTATTCTGTAACTACTCATTGGTACTTTGTAATCCTCTCACCTTCCCACCTGTTCACCTACACTCCCCTCCCATGTAAGATCTTCTTTATAAAATGTATTGACATGATGCACACTGAAAGCTGAACAGTGTTTCTTCCTATTTCCCATGCTTTGCCCAACTTTATCTTCTTGATAGGTGGATCTACATAGGGGAACTTTACATGAAATATGAGAAGATAATTGGACTGTATTATTACCTATGTAGATAATTACCTATACATCATTATGCTTGCGATCATTAATAAAAATATGGATTTATTATAGTCAGACAAATGTGACAAACATCTGGAAGTTTCAGACCAAAAGCTTCTACATGAAACTCACTGAAGAATTTGACTTTAGAAGTAAAAGAGCTGGACATTCTGGACATTCTTCATAATAGATATTCTAATTTTCAAAGCACTCTCAAGCCTATCATAAGTAAATATTTAAAAAGATACCATAATGACAATGCATCTGCAGAATTAAAATAACCAGTGCTTTTTACTTTAACTTTCTATAAAAAAAGAAAAAAATAGTTATCTTGCTGCCATCATGGTGAATTCTATCCCTGTTTAGAGAAATAATTAAACTACAGAAGTATGAACTCCACATATTAATTATTTTGAATGCCCATTAAGACTTCTGATTATATTTTGTTGATTGGTTCTAGGTATTCTTTTAAGTTTTCACTTCTCAGCTCCTCTTTTCTGACCAGATCTTCTTCTAATTATCCTGGCTCTTCTCCCAATTTTCAATGACCATTATCAGCCAATCAGTTTTGCATGGTTCTGTAAAATGCAATGTAGGAAGTGGTGAGAAGGACATTTAAGGATACTTTGCACTATCATTGCAAGTGTTTGGCAAATGTAACATTATTTCAAAATAAAAAGTTTAAAAAATGTACCAGATATTAACATTTAACAAATACCTACTCTTTTCCCAAATTTCATATCCTTTTTTCACCCATTTACTTAATTTTTCACCACTTCTATTTCAATTGTTCAGGAAATTTGTTCTTTTTTGTCCATTATTTTGCTCATTGTCCATACTAACTCTTAAGAATGTCTCCCTTCATCTGTTCGTATATATTTTTTCTCTGAGGGCTTACTACACTAAACAAACATACAGCATATAAGCTAAAATATTGGGACTGAAAATTATTTATTCTTTATCCATCCTAACTCCTATTTATCTTCCCTTGCAAGAAAAGCTTTATCTCATTCTACTCACTCAGAGGACTTACTTTCTATTTGAAAATTTATAGCCATTATTTCTTCCTTTTCTAAATCAGTTTTCCAACAGCTAGTTTACTAATTAATCTGAAACTTTATACAGAATTTGGGGGGGAATGAGGGGTGCATCTTGTAGTCCGAATGTATCTTACCTGGCTCACTGTGGGGGTGGGGGTGGAGCAGGGTCACAGATTATTAAATATTTTACCACATTTTTTGCTTCAAAATTTTTTTTTCTATTTTCCTCTTCTAAAACCTAGGTGCATCTTATGGGCCTAAAAATATGGTATATATTCTTAGAAATTTCTTCCTGATTTCCCCATCTAATTTATTCTTTTTAGTATATTTTATATATTATTTTACTTTTTATTGAATTTATTGGGTGACATTGGTTAGTGAAATATATAGCTTTCTGGTGTACAATTCTATAATGCATCATCTATATATTGTATTGTGTGTTCACCACCCCAAGTCAAGTCCCTTTCCATCACCATTTATCCCCATTTCTCCTCTTCTACCTCCCCCAATCCATCTTTTGCTCTGTTAATCTCCATACTGCTGTCTGTGTCTATGAGGGTTTTTTTCTTAATCCCTTCACTTTTTCCATCCAGCCCTGTAACCCCCTCTGCTCTGATAGCTGTCAGTCTGTTCTCTTTCTATGAGTCTGTTTCTATTTTGTTAGGTTATCTTGTTCACTAGATTCCGCACATGAGTGGAATCATATGGCAGTTGTATTTCCCCATCAGATTTAATGATTATATATTTCTTCATCTAGATCTGCATTGTTTAAAAAGGTAGGCATAGAAGTGTAGCTACAGAAAACTTGAAAGCTGCCCTGTCTAAATAAACAGATCCTGTAAGTATAAAATACACACCAGTTTCAGATGCTTAGTATAAAAAACAATATAAAAATCTTATTAATACTTTTATATCACACTTTGAAATGATTGTATGGATATATTGGATTAAATAAAGTTTTTTATTATAAATCTAGCTGTTTCTTTTTATGTTTTAATATGGCAACTAGAATGTTTAAAATTACAAATATTACTTGCATTATATTTTTATGGGATTGTACTTCTATAGATATTCATTTCCTTCTTCACTTCATAACCATATTAAATAGGATTAAAACTACCTTCTTTTTATCCTAAATGATTTCAGTTATGAATGCCCCAAATTGCTTGATTCCTCTCTACTTCTTATTCACTTCTTCCTCTTCTCCTGTCAGCCCCAGACTTGTTTCACTCACTATCCAACAATCGGGATTGATAGTCTTGGATGCTCCATGCTTCAATTTATGTATCTTTTTCCTTAAAGAGGGCATCTTCCAAAGCTGTTCTCTTTTGTTTTAGTTTGTATTTGTTTGCTTGTTTTGCCTTTAATTCCTTAGCTACTCATAGGTAAAGATTCCCAAAACCCTGCTGGAATTCCAGCCTATATCACATGAGATAACATCTCTCTGGGGATTTCTCTAGGCCATCTCCATCAGTGAAATCTACATAGAAACCAAAATTCTATATAGAAACCTAATTCTGAATGTATTAGCCATCCTGATAAGTGCTGTGTCACCACTTGCTGTTTTCCAGGGCCTTGTCCTATGGGTATCTTCCTAAGTTTTTTTCTTCATTTCCACCAGAGTCTGATCTTGTTTCCCAGCACCTACCCTAGTCAATGCACTCTTGCACAGCTCATTCTGTCATGAGGAGAATATTTATTAAATGCTTTTTAAATGAATTTAACTGATCCAAATGGATGGAGATTTTTTTGGTGTTGGTGATGACAATGAGGCTATTTTTTAAAAAAAGAAAAGATATTTCTTATTTTTATCTTATTAGGATATTAATACTATTGTTTTCCTAAAGTCTTATATATCCAGATTCTTTATCTAAGATGTGCTGTACATAGAATTTAAGGTTCTATTGTATATTTCATATGTATGATATTTACTTTTTATTGTATGATTTATCAATTCATCTTTAACTTAGGAATAGCTGTAACCTGTTTCCTCCATTATTTCTTCTTCTTTTTCCTTATTTACCCTCTTGCACTTTTAACCCACTGGACTGATATCAAGAATTCTGCAGGGTACAAGATTTTATCCCATTCATTAATGCTTCATGGACACTGGCAGAAAATGTGAGACTGCTATCTCAGAGATGAAAGACTCATACTCAGATCTTCATTTTCACTTGTGTTGGTTCTCCTGTCCCACTAGTCGCATTGGGAAGGCTGATGCTGCTGGCCCTAGTGACACATGCATTCTCAGTAGGTTGCATTGCAGGAGAATGCTGAGTTTGAAGGGCTTAAGCACTTTTATAGCTTGCTCTTTTGTTCAGAGAAAGAGAGGTGTTACCTCACCCTTCAAGGTTTTTTTTTTTTTTTTTTTTTTTTTAATTCTGCAAAGACCTGCTGAGAAACAACCTTAATAAAGAAGAGTCAAGGACTTGCATGCTTGTGATACTCAGAATGTGCAGAGACAGTCGTTGACCATGGCAGGTGCCTCCTCTCAATGGGTCGACAAATGTTACTAGATTTTTTATATGCTCACCAATACACTAGCCATTTGCAGTGGGAGCTATAAATCTAAGCCAGCCCGTTTTAAAAAATATTAATGAATTTTTAAAGAGCTAAGACAAGCATTTATGATACATTTAAAATTGAAGTAATCAAATAAAAATAATACTGGCATAAAATAGAGATAACAAATTGGGTCTTAAAGTATTTCCCTCTTATATTTGACAACAGACCTGAGTAGCTCTGAACTATCTCTATCTTTTAAAAAAAATCTATTTCTACAAAATGAAATAGATGCTGTTTACTTTATAGATTGAGAAATTGAACATTAAATGTACCTCCCCCAAACCCCTGACCCCTCTTGATGAGAACCGAGATCTTTATACTAGTCCATCTGCCAATCAATGAACTTGGTGTATCTCTCAGTTTATTTGGGTTTTCTTTTCATTTTGTTCACTAATGTTTTGTAGGCTTTTGTTGAATGGTCTTTCCCATATTTGTTTTACAATTTTTTTGTTTGACATCTTCTTGAAGCTATGCCATCAGGTAAATTCAAAGTTAGAGTTACTATACCTTCTAGTAAGTTGCCTTTTTATCATTAATAAATGTCACTCTTTCTTGTGTCAGATTCTTTAGAAGCAGAGCATGAAACGAGGATCCTTGTGTAAGTGGTTTTTTTAGAGGACTTTGGAAGAAACCTGCACAGAACAAAAAAAGTGGGATGGCAGAGGAGACAAGCAAAGACTTGGGTTCAACTGGAGCGTAGCCTCAGCCAGATCTCATAGACACCCTGGAGAATGGAGTCCCCAAACATGTCTGCCTTAGGGAGTTGGGGCTTTTGTATCACTGGACACACCAATTGTTGGCTGCAATTGTAAAGAGTGTAAATTTCATGTTATATGTTTCTTACAAAAAAAAATTATTGGCTGTGGGTCACCCTCAGGGGATGATATGAACCTCCAGCATGGTCTTGGTGACAGGGTTCTGAGCATTTCTCCAGAGGAAGGTGTAGCTGTGAGCTAGAGGCAGCACTCACCCTCAGGAGCTGAGGGACAGGAGCACTAGCCCTGGAAAGATAGCTGCTTTGGGTACCATCGGTACACGGTAGAAGCTTCCAACCTAACAACTCTTTCTTCACTGTGCACCCTGTGCCCTTGAACTCATCCTTTGAGTCCTCTTGCCAGTGTAGGTATTTTTCAGTACTATCATCTTTATATTCTACTTTTTTGGTACAATTTAACATCTTTTATATATTTTTTAAAAAATAAAAATCCATTTTTAAAAATGCCTGTTTTGATAACTCCAGTATCTGGATCAAGTGTGGGTTTTTTCCAATTGTTTCTTTTCTTCTTCATTTTGATGTGAGGTTTGTTGTGATTTTTTTTTATTGAAGAGCAAATATTTTGTATGAGGAATGGCAGAGGTACTGGATGAGGTTATCTACCTCGATAGTGAGTTCTCTTTCTTCACTTGAAAGCAGATAGAAATGAGACATGTTACCAATGCAACCAAATGCCAAACTAAATAGGGTTCAGTTATACTCCCAGTAAGACTCAGTCTACCTTTGAGGTACCTCCAAGAACATAGCGCTCCATGGTGAATAATGAAAGCCGTGAGTGCTTCTTCCCCTTTGAATGGTCTTAAATTAGAATTTTTGCTTTTCCAGGACAACATAGCAAAGAAACTCAGCTCTGCTTAACGTTTAGCTTCTCTTTCTGTGGAGCTTAAACTAGTGGTGAGTGCTGGGCTCACTTCAGGTCCCTAGACCCACAAGCCTTGCCTGATGTGGAAGCCTGCTCATTCCAGTTTGCCTCTCCAGGCCATGAAACTGCTGACAACTCTACTGGCTTTTCTGCCTCTGAGCAGTTATCTTCTGTCCAGTTTCTTGGTCTCCTTACTGTTCTTTGAGTTGGAAAATGCACACACAATATTGGACTCACCTCAATGCAATTTTAGAATTTCTGGAAAGTAGGCTTCTTAATTGTTGGCTGCCCAAGCCATTTTCTAATAACTCAAAAATAAACATATATGATTATACATAAAATCAATCTATCTAATCTATATGTCTAGCCTTTGTTCTGATCCTTAGCGAAGTAGTTGGCCTGCTGTCAGCCACCCAGTCCTAATTGAGAAGCAGTCACCCTAACAAATGTTTTCAATCTCAAAAAATAGTTTTTGACATTCATTAAGCATCTAGTTTTTTTTACTGAATACTCACCTTTTTCAAAATTCGATCCAGGTCCTGGTAAAGTAAGGAAATGAGTAAGATTAAGTCTATGCTTTCAGCAAAATCCTATAATCTCCTGGGCTCATTTAAAAGCCTCAACACATAATTTTCTTATAAAACATTATTATTTCTGCTTTAGTGACAATGCCCTGCCCATCCACCTCTCTATCTCAAAATTATTCCATGTCATTTCTTTTATACTGGTTAATATAGGAAAGGGAACTAACATTTATGGAATGCTACATGCTTTCTATGTGTTACACTTTTAATCTTTATTGATATTATGATTTTATATAATAGCATTTTCAGATTTAAAAACAGTATGTCAAAGGTCACACAAGATAATTAAGTGGAAGAAATATGATGCCAACTTAGGTGCGGCTGACTAATGTCTCTATCTTTCTACTACTAAGCATTTTCTTGAAATGGCATCTGTCACGGGTAAATGAACTATGAGCTTTCTAAAAGCGCATAGCCCTTCACAATTACATGAAATAGAAATGATGTTCTCTTTAATTTTTTATATTTACTTCTAAACCTCATACGTATTAGATTTGTTGCCTGATTTCTATTTGGCCCTCTACCATTTCACTAGTCTCTAGTCAAATCAGCCTCTATTGTTTCTCTATGGATTTTTAATGTATATGTTGCAGCATAAGTGGATAATCATCAAAATATTTTCTTCTTTTATCATGCCTTTTGAAGTATAAAGATTGGACTCACATTATATCAAGCATGAAGCCTTGATTAACTGAGTTCTCAAAAATAATCACTGATATAGATTAATCAAATAATCTTTGCCCTCTTCAACTGAAAAAAATTTACTCAATTTTTTTTTTGCCATATAATCAATAGCATTACAATTTTTATCAGTGTATGAAGACAAAGTAGTAGTTCTCTCTGATATTTTTTTTCTGGTATCTCAGATAACTTGTGGGTCTTTTCTAGAAGCAAACAGGTGGATAAAATTATTTCTCCAGACTCTCTTCAGACCTCCTCAGGAATCTGCTCTGATGTCTCTCACATTAGCACTTATAACGGAGTTCCTGGTTAACAGAGAGTTAATGCACGTCCCTCACACCTGTTTCCTTCTGCCATATGAGAGCAATTACAAGTCCTTAGCCAAAGATAATAACTGAAGTGGGACAGATGCTTGGTTCCTCCAAGGTTGAAATGAAATTTTTCTTTTCATCCATGATAGTGCCAGGGATAATAATATTATCCCTGTCCTCTTTTTCCTGAAAATGTGAAAGCCACAAGCAGAGTATTAGGAAATAAAGTGAATGTACTGTCTGACTCTAGAGTATATTTACAAGAATTTGTTAATATACAAAGGAATACTTTCATTCTTAGGAAAATAATTTTAGATGGCTTATTTATAAGTGATACTCAAAGTGTCACATGTTTTTATTAACTAGGAAGATGGATTATTTTATGTGATCTATAAATCTAAGAAACAGTAAAAGTTCTATTCACTATAGACAAAGAAATTTTGTTCTTAAGGATAACTGTGAATTTTATTGGGTGTGATACTTGTATTATTATGTTTGGAAAAATGTCATAACCTATTATTACATATATGTATATATGTATTATTTATTTATTTATTTATACAGGAATAATGTGCTTCTAAGATTTGTTTTAAAATAATAGAGAATAAAAATAACACAGGATATAGCAAAACAAGAAATGTCAGGAAGTTCATGGCTCTTGAGGCCAACATATGGTTAATTGTGCTACTTTTTCTACTTTCGTGACACTTTAAGTTTTCCAAAATTAAAACTTAAAAATACTTTTATCTTCTCATGATGGAAAAATGTTTCATAGCTAAAAATTAGCCATTGAAATATTTCTTTTATAAGGTTTGCCAAAACAACAGCTATTAGCTTGCCTAAATTTTTTATTAACCTGTTAGATCAAATAATAAAACATGGTATTTAAGAATTGAAACAAAGGCAGAAATGTGAAGTAATTTAATTAGTCTCCTCTGCAGCATTTTATTTCATGAAAGGACCACCCATCACACTCACGTATTTTCTTTCTATAGGCTTTTTTCATGGAAGACTTTTCCAAACCACTGCTAGTTCCCATACTTTGTCCCTCGATCCCCACTTCTTATTTATTACATCAGGATCCATCTTAGCAACTGATCCCTTTTCTACAAAGTTAACCTCTCAACAGCATTTATCTAAAGCACTTGTTCAAGGAGAAATGCAAAAGTGTCTTCCTTCTCTTAAGTGGATATATCTAGCTGCCTGATTTTTATCTGTTACTTTTGTACTGACTTCACTGCTTGACTGGCTATAATTTCCTGCATTGCTTTCCTCTCTACTAGCAATGGTTGATGGACTCCTCCTGACTGCATTTTGAATCTCCTCCTGAAGTAAACTTCAGCCTTTTGTTCATGCTTTAACTGTAGACAAATTGCCTGGCAAAAGACCCCTTCCCAACTTTGATTTCCAGCTTCCTGTCATTCAGCTCTACCAGCCCAACTGGCACTTGTCTTTAACCAAGTGTTTCCAGGTTGACCGAGGTACTCCCGGTCCTAAGGCATCTTGTGACTGCACGCTTCTCCAGAGATAATAATTCCAGAGATGTGTTGGTATTTGGGGGAAATGCAACCCACTAATCTTTGCGGAGATCATTAAGTTCATGTGAGCTTTTTATATAAAAGGATTATACACAAACATATGCAATTTTCTACTTTGTACCACTTGATAACAGTGAAATTATCCCATACATTGATATTAGAAATGCCTTCACAGTATGTTGATTCTTCTGGGTCACAAATGTATGTCACTTCCAAGGCAAAATTGAGGTAAATGCTTAATATTTTCAGTTCTTCCCAAAATGAGTATGATGTGTTGACATAAGAATGTCCAAACCTGTAAAAGAAAGCTTTGTAAGAATTTCTTTTAGCCAGGATTTGACGATATGCCTAGAAGCAACATTTCAACTGGATTAAGAAAATGCTCTGAATAATGGCAGTTTTGCAACTTATTTTATGCATTTAGAATCAAAGGAGAGACTCTGGCCAAGATGGAGGTGTAGGTAGACACACTGTGCCTCCTCTCACAACCAAAATTAAGGACAACAAAGATTTAGAAACAAGAAAACAACCAGAACTCATAGAAAATTGAACTGTTTGGAAGTCCAACAACCATTCATCCAGACTGGTAAGAGGGGCAGAGTCATGGCAGGAAAAAGTGGAGATGCAGACCTGGCACATAGGCAGCAGCAGCTGGCAGATCCCAGGTGCACAGGTGGCGGCTAGCAGACCCTGGGCACTGGGTGGCAACTGTGCAGACCCAGTGAGGCTGCACAAGGCAGCTGGCTGACCAGGTGGTCCCACATTCGCGCACAGATAATCCAGGCAAAGGGGAAGCAGCAGAAGGGACTGGAATCCAAGAGTGAGCAGAGCAAATGCCATTGTTTCCTCTTGGACCCTGCCCCCACATACAGAGTCACTACCCAGCGACTGGGCTGCCCCACCCTGGGGAACACCTAAGGCTCCACCCTTCACTATGTAATAGCTGTAACTAGACAAACAAACAAATAAACAAAAAAAAACCCAAAAATAGAAACAAAAATGGCTCAAACTGAAGAACAAATCAAAGCCCCAGAGCCAATTCATCTAAGCGACCAAGAGATAGCCAACCTATCAGATGTACAGTTCAAAGCCCTGGTGATCAGGATGCTCACAGAATTGGTTGATTTTGCTCACAAATTAGATGAACAAATGAAGGCTACAATAAGTGAAATGAAGGAAAACACACAGGGAACCAATAAAGATAGGAGGAAAACTGGGACTCAAATCAATGGAGTGGACCAGAAGGAAGAAAGAAACAACCAAAGAGAAAACAAGGAAGAAACAAGAATTCAAAAAAATGAGGAGAGGCTTAGGAACCTCCAGGATATCTTTAAACAGCCCAACATCCGAATTGCAGGGGTACCAGAAAGGGAAGAAGAAGAGCAGCAAGTGGAAAACTTATTTGAACAAATAATAAAGGAGAACTTCCCCAATCTGGCAAAGGAAATAGACTTCTAGGAAGTCCAGGAAGCTCAGAGAGTCCAAAGAAGTTGGACCCAAGGAGGAACACACCAAGGCACATCATAATTACATTAGCCAAGATTAAAATGAAGGAGAGAATTCTAGAAGCAGCAAGGGAGAAGGGAACAGTCACCTACAAAGGAGTTCCCAACAGACTGTCAGCTGATTTCTCAAAAGAGACCTTCCAATCAAAAAGGGGCTGGAAAGAAGTATTCCAAGTCATGAAAGGCAAGGACCTACATCCAAGATTTCTCTATCCAGCAAAGCTGTCATTTAGAAAGGAGGGGAAGATAAAGTGCTTCTCATATAAGGTCAAGTTAAAGGAGTTCATCATCACTAAGCCCTTATTATATGAAATGTTAAAGGGACTTATCTAAGAAAAAGAAGATAAAAAATAGGACAGTAAAAAAACAGCAAACTCACAGATATTAACAACCACACCTAAAACAAAAGCAAACTAAACCAACAAGTAGAACAGGAACAGAACCACAGAAATGGAGATCACATGGAGGGTTAGCAACAGGGGAGTGGGAGGAGGAGAGAGGGGGAAAGGTACAGAGAGAATAAGTAGCATAGACAGTGGGTAGAAAATAGACAGAACAGCAAGAGTAGTGCGGGAAATGTAGAAGCTAAAGAACTTATGACACATGGACATGAACTAAAGGGGAGAATGTGGGTGGGAGGGGGTGTGCAGGATGGAGGGGAATGAAGGGGGGAAATGGGACAACTGTAATAGCATAATCAATAAAATATATTTTAAAAAAGAATCAAAGAAGAAAAATATAAAGAAGGTTACATGACATCTGTTGATGGTAGATTAAAGAGGTGGGAGAAAGCAAAGTAGGGGATTGGATAAAAAGCAAAATGGAGAGACACATACTTCCTTTACAATGTGGATACAGGATAGTTATCAGTTAACGCTGACAGTGAACAGAGATGGTATGAATGCAACAAGATAACAACGAAGAGTTTCTTATCTTATGCTGTGGTTATTTTGTGCTCTGGCTGTAGTGGTTGTGCTTTTGAGGAGTCTGGAAAACAATATTCCTCTGGAATTTCAAAGGTACACTACTCTAGATACATGAGAACAATGAACAAGACTCACTTAAGGTAAAGACTGACTTTTGCTAAAGAAGCTTTAAAGTTGGGATGTGACCACGCACCATGACCTGCCTAGTTAGGCATTTAGGATTAGACCTTTGTGGTTACTGTGGCCACTGAGTTTGTAAGTCCTGCCACATGGCTCCCCTGAGATTCTCAGGTTTATCGTGTAGCCCGTCTTTTCTTCAAAAAGGAAAGATTTTCACATCAGCCCTCTCTGAGACTTAGCCAATATAAAGGAAAAGGGATAAAATAGAATATTTCTTATAAAAAACATAACAAAATTCATACAAAAGATAATTTCTAAAAGAAGGGCTTGCATGTCAGGAGGGGGTAGGAAAGAAGGAGGGCAAAAGGGTCTAGTCGAGGAACGTGTATAAAGGAGTCATGGACATGGACAACAGAATGGGGATTGACTCTGGTAGTGGGGGTGTTGGGAGCTGGGGGTAGGCAGAGCAGGGGAGAGAAATGGGGGAAAATGGGACAACTGTAATAGAACAACAATAAAATAAAAAATGAAATATAACATTAAGATATTTGTTAAATATAGGTAATAATATTTATGTATTGTGAATAAATCTATTTTCGAGTTTATAGTTCATATAACCTTTAAATGATAAATTTTTATAATTAAAAACTTTTCAGTGAAGAAAAGGAAATACATATCAGAATGCATAAAATTAGCAAAAGTAAAACAAAATATATTCAATTGAGAAAATTCTAAATTGGTGAAACCACATCTATTAAAATATTTCAAAGTAGATCAAAACACACAAAAAATATTAAACCTACTTTCAAAAGTGTCATTGTCTCAAAAATTTTCCCACATATAGGAGATACTTGCCAGTTTTGGTCATCCAGCATTTATTTTCCCTTCCAAACAGAACTATGCTTTTCTTTCATACTCTCCAGTAAATGACCTAAACTTACACAGTTGAATATTATCTTCTGGGATTTAAATACTGAAATCATTAGACAAGGATAGAAGAAAAATCTTTAGCTCATTTAACTCAGTGGCAGCACCTTGTCGGTGCTGCGACAGGTCTCTTTCAGTAATTTGTGCTTCTTGGCTCTCCAGAATTCCTTGGTTTCAATCCATTTTCCAACCTTGTTCTCAGGCATTTCCAACAATTCTGTAAATTCTCAAACTTCTATAAACTCCCTTATTTTTTCAACAAATTTTTGTATTGCTTAAGTTAGCCAAAATCAATGTCATTTGTTTGCAAAGAAAAACTCCAAATAATACAAATATTGATACAAGAAAGAGAACTCATAATTGGCACCGAATTATAGAGTATTTGTAACAGTGCTGTTTAGATGGGGTAAAAGAGAAATAATGTCATAGCTAGATAATAGGTAAAGAGATATATAGAGATATAGATACAGATTCAGATAGATATAGGTATAGGTACAAATATGTAGATATACATGATCTAGACATAATATAGATATAGGTATAGAAATACATATATGTTAGACACATACATATAGATATAGACACATTCCAGTTGATTCAATTGTTAGACTCGCTGGAAGAACTTAGAAGGATAGAAGAAAATTTCTTCTTCCCTAATAGTTGCCACTCTGAACATGATGCCTCGCTGGCAGAGCAATGCTTACTCTGCAGCTGCTGAAGTAGGAACTTAGGAGTCCTATGAGAAAATAGCAAACTCAAGTTTTTACCTAGTATCATCTAGAAAAACATCCCACTGAGAGTAAGTTATTGGATCCATAAAACATTTGAAGAACGTGAAGGACCCAAACACCTATGGTAGGGGGTGCTGAAGTTCATAATATTGCAAAAGAATGCCAAGCATAAAACTGAAAATCACTAACTTAAATTATGAACTGATGCTCATGAGAGAATATGATTTCAACTGATTCTGTAGCTCAGTAAAGAACAACCCAATTTTTTCTTTGCTTTTTGTTTTTGGCCACAAACAATGATCACAAAGATAGTACTCTGGGACTTCCGGCCAAAATGGAGGCATAGGTGGACACACTGTGCCTCCTTGCACAACCAAAATTAAGAACAACAAAGATTTAGAAACAAGAAAACACCCAGAACTCATAGAAAATTGAACCGTTTGGAAGTCCAACCACCATTCATCCAGACCGGTAAGAGGGGCAGAGTTGCAGCAGGAAAAAGTGGAGGTGTGGACTGGGCACACAGGCAGCAGCAGCTGAAAGACCCCAGGTGCACAGGTGGCGGCTAGCAGACCCTGGGCATTGGGTGGCAACTGTGCAGACCCAGTGAGGCTGCGCAAGGCGGCTGGCTGACCAGGTGGTCCTACATTTGTGCACAGATAATCCAGGCAAAGGGGAAGCAACAGAAGGGACTGGAATCCAAGAGTGAGCAGAGCAAACACCATTGTTCCCTCTCAGACCCTGCCCCCACTTACAGAATCACTACCCAGCAACGGGGCTGCCCCACCCTGGGGAGCACCTAAGGCTCTGCCCCTCACTATGTAACAGCCGTGATCAGACAAAAAAAAAAAAAAAAAAAAAAAAAAAAAAAAAAAAAAAAAAAAAAAAAAAAAAAAAAAAAAAAAAGAAAGAAAGAAAGAAAGAAAGAAAAAAAGAAAGAAAGAAAGAAACCAAAAATGGCTCAAATGGGAGAACAGATCAAAGCCCCAGAGCCAATTCATCTGAACAATAAAGAGATAGCCACCCTATCAGATGCATAGTTCAAAGCCCTGGTGATCAGGATGCACACAGAATTGGTTGATTTTGCTCACAAATTAGATGAACAAATGAAGGCTACAATAAGTGAAATGAAGGAAAATGCACAGGGAATCAATACAGATAGGAGGAAAATTGGGACTCAAATCAATGGAATGGACCAGAAGGAAGAAAGAAGCAACCAAAGAGAAAACAAGGAAGAAACAAGAATTCAAAAAAATGAGGAGAGGCTTAGGAACCTCCAGGACATCTTTAAACATCTCAACATCTGAATTATAGGGGTACCAGAAAGGGAAGAAGAAGAGCAACAAGTGGAAAACTTCTTTGAACAAATAATATAGGAGAACTTCCCCAATCTGGCAAAGGAAATAGACTTCCAGGGAATCCAGGAAGTTCAAAGAGTCCCAAAGAAGTTGGACCCAAGGAGAAACACACCAAGGCATATCATAATTACATTAGCCAAGATTAAAATGGAGAGAATTCTAGAAGCAGCAAGGGAGAAGGGGACAGTCACCTACAAAGGAGTTCCCAACAGACTGTCAGCTGATTTCTCAAAAGTGACCTTCCAATCAAGAAGGGGCTGGAAAGAAGTATTTGAAGTTATGAAAGTCAAGGACCTACATCCAAGATTGCTTTATCCAGCAAAGCTTTCATTTAGAATGGAGGGGAAGATAAAGTGCTTCTCATATAAGGTCAAGTTAAAGGAGTTCATCATCACCAAGCCTTTGTTATATGAAATGTTAAAGGGGCCTCTCTAAGAAAAAGAAGATAAAAAATATGACAGTAAAAAGACAACAAACTCACGCATATTAACAACCAGACCTAAAACAAAAGCAAACTAAGCCAACAAATAGAATAGGAACAGAATCACAGAAATGGAGATCACATGGAGGGTTAACAACAGGGGAATGGGAGGAGGAGAGAGGGGGACAAGGTACAGAGAAAAACTGGCATAGATGGTAGATAGAAAATAGACAGGGACGGGCAAGAATAGTGTGGGAAATGTAGAAGCTAAAGAACTTATGAAACATGGACATGAACCAAAGGGGGAAATGTGGGTGGGAGGGGGCGTGCAGGGTGGAGGGGAATGATGGGGGAGAAATGGGTAGCTGTAATAGCATAATCAATAAAATATATTTAAAAAAATTTTTTTAAAAAGATTGTACTTTGGCTACTTAAAAAAAGAAATTAAAAAAAAAAAGAAGAAGAATGAATCACCCACCATCTTCTGTGAAACACTCTTTAATGACTGCCATTGCCTAAGGAAGTTCTCTTTATTCTTTGGAAGTTGCCATTCCTCCCTGACTTAAAAAAACTATTTCCTTGCCCGAGGAAGCTCCCTTAGGAGAGGTAGTTAGTAATTCTTCTCTCACTTTAGCCCGTTTTTATTAGACCAGTAAGGAGAACCAGACTCCAGAATTCCTGAGGGTCTCATATGTAGGATTAAACCAAAGTAGAAAACAATAACAAACTAAAATTATGACAAGAATTTGCTGATTTATACTGTGAAAAATCTCTTATTTTGGACTTTAAGAGTACATGACCAAGGAAAGCAATGTTACATTTTTTTTAATTTTAATTTTAACTGCTGTTCTTGAACAGTTTTTTTGTCTTTTTCTCCCATCCCAGCCCACTGCCCTAACCCTCCCCAGCTCCCTCCCATATCCACCCACCCCTAGTTTTTGTCCATGTGTCTTGCATACTTGTTGCTCCAAACCCTTCTCCCTTTCCCCTGAAATTTCCTCTCCTCTCCCCTCTGGTGACTGTCAGCCTGTTCTCAATTTCAGTGTCTTTGGTTATATTATGCTTATTTGTTTGTTTTGTTGATTAGGTTCCTGTTAAAGGTGAGATCATATGGTATTTGTCTTTCACCACCTGGCTTATTTTGCTTAGCATGATGCTCTCCAGTTCCATCCATGCTGTCGTGAAGGGCGGGAGCTCCTTCTTTCTTTTTGCTGCATAGAATTCCATTGTGTAAATGTACCATAGTTTCTTGATCCATTCATTTACTGATGGGCACCTGGGTTGCTTCCAACACTTGGCTATTGTAAATTGTGCTACTATGAACATCGGGATGCATAGGTTCTTTTGGATTGGTGTTTCAGGGTTCTTAGGATATAATCCTAGCAGTGGGACTGCTGGGTCAAAAGGTAGATCCATTTTTAGTCTTCTTAGAAAATTCCATACTGCTTTTCATCGTGGCTGTACCAGTCTGCAATCCCACCAACAGTGCACTAGGGTCCCCTTTTCTCCACAACCTCTCCAACACTTGTTGTTTGTTGCTTTGTTTATGATGGCCATTCTGACTGGTGTGAAGTGGTATCTCATTGTGGTTTTACTTTGCATCTCTCTGATAGCAAGCGATATTGAGCATCTTTTCATGTGTCTCTGGATCCTCTGTATGTCCTCCTTGGAGAAGTGTCTGTTCAAGTCCTTTGCCCACTTTTTAATTGAGTTGCTTGTCTTCTAGGAGTGCAGTTGTGTAATTTCTTTATATATTTTGGAGATTAAATCCTTGTCTGAGGTATCATTGGCAAATATGTTTTCCCATACAGTCTGTTCTATTTTTATTTTAATACTGTTTTCTTTAGCCATGCAGAACCTTTTTATTTTGATGAGATCCCATTTGTTTATTGTTTCCTTTATGTCCCTTGCTTTAGGGGACATACCAGTAAAAATGTTGCTGTGTGTAATATCTGATATTTTCCTGCCTATGTTCTCCTGTAGGATTTTAATGGTGTCATGGCTTATATTTAAATCTTTTATCCACCTTGAATTTATTTTTGTGTATGGTGTAAGCTAGTGCTCAAGTTTCATTTGTTTGCACATAGCTGTCCAGTTCTCCCAACACCTCTTTTTGAAGAGGCTATTTTTACTCCATTTTATGTTGCTGCCCCCTTTGTCAAATATTAATTGACCATAGAGACTTGGGTTTATTTCTGTGCTCTCTGTTCTATTCCGCTTGTCCATGTGTCTGTTTTTATGCCAGTACCAAGCTGTTTTGATTACAGTAGCCTTGTAATACAGTTTCGTGACAGGTATTGTGATTCCCTTCTACTTTGCTATTCTTTCTCAAAATTGCTGCAGCTATTCAAAGTCATTTATGGTTCCATATAAATTTTTGAAATGTTTGTTCTACTTCTATGAAATACGCCATCAGTACTTTAATAGGTATTGCATTGAATCTGTAAATTACTTTGGGTAGTATGGACATTTTGATGATGTTAATTCTTCCAGTCCACGAATGCAGTATAGGTTTCCATTTGTTTGTGTCTTCCTTGATTTCTTTCTTCAGTGTTGTGTAGTTTTCTGCATATATGTCTTTAGGCCAATATCTCTGATGAACATAAACGCTAAAATCCTCAACAAAATATTGGCAAACCACATCCAACAGTACATTAAAAAGATTATACACCATGACCAAGTGGGATTCATCCCAGGGATGCAAGGATGGTTCAATATTCACAAATCAGTAAATGTAATACATCACATAAACAAAAGCAAAGACAAAAAATGACATGATCGTATCAACAGATGCGGAAAAAGCATTTGATAAGGTACAGCACCCATTTATGATCAAAACACTCAGCAAAGTGGGAATAGAGGGAGCATTCCTCAACATAATAAAGGCCATATATAAGAGACCTACAGCCAACATCATACTCAATGGGCAAAAGCTAAAATCTTTTCCACTAAGATCAGGAACAAGACAAGGTTGTCTACTTTCACCACTTCCATTCAATATAGTATTGGAAGTCTTAGCCACAGTGATTAGACAAGAAAAGGAAATAAAAGTCATCCAAATTGGGAAGGAGGAAACAAAAGTATCATTGTTTACAGGTGACATAATAGTGTACATAGAAAATCCTATAGACTCGGCCAAAAAGCTGCTCGACCTAATAAATGAATTTGGTCAAACAGCTAGATACAAAGTCAATATCCAGAAACCAAAGGCATTTTTGTATACCAACAATGAAACAGCAGAAGCAGAAACCAAGAAAAAATTCCCATTCAATATAGCAAAAAGAAAAATAAAATACCTAGGAATAAAGCTAACCAAGGAGGCAATGTTACATTTAGATTGATTTAAATTTGTCTGAAACATCCAGTAGATCCCACAATTTCAGTGGAATAAACAAAAGCCTGAAAGAGA
The DNA here is from genome assembly GCA_004027475.1 of Anoura caudifer. NCBI lineage: Eukaryota > Metazoa > Chordata > Mammalia > Chiroptera > Phyllostomidae > Anoura > Anoura caudifer. The sequence continues at coordinate 156,416 of PVKU01003028.1, read as the reverse complement.
TGGAGTCTAGGGAATGACAGGAGAAGGGAAGTGATGAGATGACTATGAAGGGCTTCAGAAAGACTCTCAAGATGTGCTACTTTAGCATGTAGTTTATTTTGAGCTAAAGGCAATCAAGACCTTGCGGGTTCAAGAAAATTTTTACTTCTACCTTAAAGTATTCAAAATAGGATTTATTATCTGAGATGATTTTTTTAAACTTTATCTATATGGCAGGGCAAATTTCTAATTACTGATCATCTACTCTTTTTATCATCCTGTGAATGACTTTCCTTCCCTCAGAAGATCCAGGCACCTTAGCTCATCCTTAGTTCAGAATACCATATACACTGTATTTTAATTTTTTATTTTTGAACCTTTCATGTATGTTCAGTCTCTATCATGTATGTGTGGTTCCCTTACATACATACATATGTAATTAAATTTGGTGATTTTTTTCTTATTAATCTGTCTCAAGTTATTAGATTTATTAGACAAGCTGGAAGAACTTAGAAGGATAGAGGAAAATTTCTTCCTTCCCCACAGTTGCTCCTGTGAACACGATAGATCCTCACTGGCTGGGCAATGCTCACTCTGAAGCTGCTGCAGTAGAAAGATCCTGGCCCTCTAACATGGGCGGGCAAAGGTCAGAATTTTTGCCAAGTCTGAGTCCGAAGTCTCTACCTGCAGAGTTTGATGGAAGCAGAGTGATAAGAGTCTTTTATTCCTTTTCCTAATTTATATTACCAGTAGAAAACATTTGTGGAACCAGTTCCTTGGCATTAGGTACTCTGGGTTATTTAGTATGAGTACTCTCGGTTTTATTGATTATTTTCTCCTACTGACAGTCACTGTTCTGTTATGTTGTTTGTCTTGTTATTTGTTTTGAGAGCTTGGCCTGACCTCCACTCTGTTCCCTGCCATCTAGAAGGTGCATGCATCCCTGTGGGTTTGGCAGCCAGACAAATAGACTGGGGATTCTGGGCCGTTGCATCCAGTAGGTCAGCTTCTGACTGGGTCAGCTGTAGGAAGTACAACCGGCATCACTTTCTCTTTTTGTCCAACTGTGCCAGCTTGCAGGGGAATTTACCATCAGGGTTCCTGGTCCATAAAGGGCCTTGCTGACTCAATCTTCATTGTTTAACAGTCTACAGCAGTAATTCTCAACCACTGTGCCACAAGAATTTTTAAAACATGCAGTACCTGGGTATTTAGTCAGGGGCACTGACCTTTTTTTCCCTTCGATTGTCAAATAAAAAATGACAATGGCCAACATGACAATTGCTGTTCAATGTGAATGAATCAAAATTATACCCATTTTTTATCAGAATAGTAAAAAATGTAATATACTTTTATGGTGTCCTACGAATTTTAAAAATTTGTTCATGTGTGCCAGAAGATAAAAAAGGTTGAAAAAATCTCTGGCCTGCAGCAATAAAAGTCTTTTTACTGTTTTAAGCTATTATAGGAGTAAACCTTTTAGGATCTTGTGAGGGCTGCATTTTTTTTTTTACATGCTCATGTGACTTTTGGTTAAGGCATAAGAAGGCCTTAACCAAAGGCCTGTTTGTTTGGCTTACTATATATCAGCACCATCAGTGGCCAGAGGATAAATCTTTTGAATTAGATAAACTTATATTGGAAAAAAATCTTAGAGATCTCTCATTTTAACAGGTGTTTTATTGGTACCTATGGAATAACCAAATTTTAAAAAGTAGGTACAAAGAAATGTAAGGCTGAACTTAAGAACTCCCTTAAGAAGACAAAACAAAAGACCCAGTTTGGGAAGAATTATTGAATTTGTAAATCTCAACTCCTGAGTCTTACGGATGCTAATAAAAACATTAGCTTAATTGGCATGAGGATGGGAAGAAGCCCAGTAGACAATCAAGGGTCTCTTTCAAATAAGGTAGAAATGTTAAAAGATTATTAAGAAATACGTGAATAAAGTAAATACTGATAGAGGTGATGCAAAGAAAGAAACAGAAAGGATAGTAACAGGACTCAACCCGGCTAAATGGAAATCTTTAGATGGTTATTTTAAAAATTGAGATAAAGAAAATGGACATTGATGTGTTAGCATAAGTAGCTAGTTAGTTATTAACAAAGAAGGAAGCAAATGGAATCAGACATTAAGCCTGATGATCTAAGCCTGATGAACTCCTGATTATCTAGGAAGCTGCAGCATTTGCAGACTCTCCAGGGGCCCACCACATCCTCTGCCAAACAGATGCTAATCCCCAAGCAGGCCGGAAGCATTGGCTTGGCAATCTCCCTGGGGCACACGGGCCTGTTGGTGAAGACTACCAGGTGGAGGGATAAAACAGTAGGGGAAATTTTTTCGCTGAACACCTACCCAGTAGAAGCCAAGATGGCCCAGAGAGAGGTAAGGAAGCAAATGCACAGTAGAAACCAGATGAGGAAGCAGAACTTTGGGGCAAGCTCAGCAGGAGCAAAAATGACTCCATAATTGGGAGGAGGCTAGGTTGGAAAATCTGGGGAAAGATAGGATAAGTGCATGGAACTCTGGAAGATTCAGGAAAGGGATTGGAGAGGGGATGGGCCCAACACAAGCCTGAGGAAGAATTAAGAAGATTGGTTAGTTTGAAAGAAAGCTTACTTCTCCCCAAACCCAAGGAAACATAGAGAAAAACTTAACAAAGGCCTGAGGCTTGTTTGTTTGCATCATTTTCTCTGTTGCAGCTGTCCTGGCCTGGCAGCAGCACTAGTTGTGACCTGGGTGCCACTGGGCCTTGGCGGTGGATGTACTGATGAGGAAAAGAAACAGAGAAGTTCTGCATCTCTGGACCTTGGCTCTCCTGGACCTGAGAGGCGTGGTGCATGTCTGGGGTCCCAGAGGCTGGGCTTCTTCCACAGTGAGACTCAGTGAGGCACCTGGTTTTGCACGAGACACTGGCACCTGGGGGCAGTTTTTTGTTTTTGCTCCAATGAGTCCTGCTACCATTGCTCACATCCTTCTATGTGTAAGTGCCTGAAACGCTCTTCTTGTGACTCCTTGGAAAACCCTATTTCAACTAGTTTTAATACAGCATTACTCAAGGCTGGATGGGCCAAAGTGACCTCCTGCTGGTTTCTCAACATTAAAGGGCCCCCCAAAAGTTCAAGCTATATAGGTCTAGTCTGGAGAAATTTAAAAATGTGGCAGACAGGGGTTATAATGAGAAATTTGACCAGCAATTGCTTGAGTCAAGCTGATTAATCAGTTTAAATATTAACAACAGGGAGAGGTTCCTTGGCCTGACACCTTGCTAGAGCCCCAAGACCTTTTGCATCTGAGAGGGTAAAATGGACCAAGATGGAGAAGAGAAGCTTCCAAGACTTCTTAATACAAAAGTCCCACAAACTGTGGGACCAAAACCCATTGATAAAGCCATGACTCATGTTGCAATTAGATTAAAAGAATATAGAAGTGTAAAGATTGATAAGATTATGGAAATTGGAATGTTTAATCAGGCTTTATGTAAAAAAGTTACAGAAGTTTTATCTGAATGTGTTAATGGAAATCCACATCATGTCAGACTGGGAATAATTCTTCCACCCAAAATTGTAAAACCAAAATCTATTGATAAAGTTAGGAGAAGCCAAAATTTGGGATGTAAGAATAGATGAAATGAAGATTAAAGTTTAAAGGAGAATTGGTATATTTAAAGAGGTTTTATATGAAGGGATTGTATTGTGAAGTTGGACATTGTGTCTCACCTGGGAATATTTCTCCTGCCTGATTTTGTAAAACAGAGGCATATAAATCCATCTTCCAAACAATATTGATTAGGCATACTATAGGAAAAAATAATGGCTTTATTGAAAAATTCATTGCAAAAGTCTAATGGAAAAATAAAGAAGAAAAAGGCACCTAAACAAAAGACTGACATTACTCCTCACAAGTGATCCCCCTCAGATATTTGCTCTGCTTAATGTAAGGGCAACCAAATGGCCATAAATAGAGTTTCTAAAACCTGGGGAGGATCCTCAAAAATTGTTGTAAATGAATTAGCTCCCGAGTCCAGTGAGAGAGGGATGTAAAATTACATGTGGTCCCTTCTTTCCCAAATCCATATTAATGGGTTATTGATTCTGTTTCTCCCAGGGAGAGCTCTTGCCTGTGTCCTAAGTGTTTGGGTTGGCTTCTGCCTGCCTCAGACACGCTAACAGAAGGAATGCCTGGGAAGGTTAATAGCTTTGTACTCTCATGAATCCATGGAATCATTTGACACTACCAGAAATAATTTACTTTTTGTCCTGGTTGAAACAATAAAACATTGAATTTAATAACTATAGTCAGAAATACAGAAAAATTGTAAACTAAGATTCACAGCCTGAGAGGATTTTTTTTTAAATTAGACTTTCTGCCCTAAGCTAAAATAAAACTGTATCCAGAGGGAAAGAAGCAAATTAGGGCTGATGTAGTTGGATGGGGTATTTCATCATATGATGCTACATATGTTACCTCCCAGTTACTTGGGAGAATTGAGAGAAATTCTCCTTATCTTACAAATTTTTGTGAAACCAGACATGCAGCTTCATAAGCAGTTCAAAGCCTCCAATCCTTGGCACCCCTGACTCCTTCGAATGAAAAACAAAAACAGAAACTAGGAAACATGTTTTTTGAAAGCATAAACTGCTGCTTGTCTCCAAGCCTACCTTGCCTAGGACATACACAAATCTTAATTGTTTTCTCCACAAATATTAATAAGAACATGCTTTAGCCATTTGGGCAACTACTTAATTTATTTCAACTGTTTCTTTACAACTACTTCATTTTACCTGTCTCAGGGCTGTAATTTGTAATAAAACCTAGGAAGTCTCGGTTTGCATTTTCTGTCGCAGGATTATATTGCTTATTTGATTGGTTTAAACAAACATATACTTGTAAAAATTCTCAAAAAAGTAACAGAAACTAACCCAAATGTTATTCAGCTTCATGTGTTATAGGGAAAAATATTTGGTATTTAAGCTAATTTAAATTCATGATTTAATTAAAATAGGCATAACTTAGAGTTATTAGAAATAAATATAATGCTTTTATTTTACTTATGTTGACTAAAATAAGTTCATGATATCTCTGTTGAAGAAGTTGTCAGCCAGAAAAATAATTTAAGGTGATGTCTAACATTGTGTAATATCTAATAAAGTAGTTGTATGTAATCTAGATATCATTGTTAAAAACAGGTATATTAAATAAATGTGAGTAGAATAAAAGGTTTTTAGGTGAAAATTTTTAGCAATAATTAAGTGTTATGCCACATGTACTTAAAAGTAGTTCCCAATTTTTTTTGCTAAATTGAAAGGTTATATTTTTGCTAAATTAAGAAAATGGTGGAAACATTTCTAATTAAGATAAAATAATAAAACAATATGAAATATAAGTTTATCTACCTTTGGTTTCTTATTACAGAGAAACTGAAAGATAAATTTGGGTTTTTTATTAAACATACCTTATGCTACAATAAAAGATTGTACTATGAAAATCATGTATTTCTGGAAATTATGCAATGTATTTCTAAGAATACTGATGTAACAGATAGTTTACAATTGTTTACTTCATAGTTTTCGCTAGGAATTAAGGTTGTTAAAGATTAGGGGTTCTCATATATGTAATTGAAGCTCTTAAAATAATAAGAAAACAATTGCATGAAAGAATAATAGGTTATGTTTTGGCTTAAAATGTATGAGATATAGAGATTTGTTTTCATTAAGAAAAATGAAAGTAACTTTCTCTTGGTTGTTTCAGAATGGAAAAAGAGAAAGATTATTTTACCTTGTATAATTAACTGCATAAATTTGAATTGTTACTATAAGGGTTCTAAAAATTAAACTAAACTAAACATAAACTAAAACAATTTTCTTCCATCTGCAAAAGGGAGAAAGTTTTTTTCAACTCTCAGCCTGCTCCTAGTAAGAGATTATAAAAGGTTTTTCTTTTCAAGTTTTCAAGAAAGCAAAGATTCTGTGTTTTATTAAAATAATTTTCTGTATTTTATGACATTTTAGGTCTTTGATTACTTAAGAAAACTGAATATTCTTGATGGTAAGAGTTAACCTGTATTTGACTTTAAAATTTTACTGTTACTTAGGTCAAGTAGATAATTAAATAATGTTATATGATAGTGTGTGATTCCATTTAGTCGGGGGTGCAATTGCTAAGCCTTCTTCATGTTGTGTTTGTGTAGGTATATAAGTGTTCCAGAAAGAGTGTGAAATTCCTGAGAGTTTGATATGTTCTTGTATAAAATGCTGTCTGTCATCAAACTTGAGGTTCACATGAGAAACACCGACCTTCAACATCAGGGAATACCTTAACTGATTTTCATGCAAAGCCAGCAGCAACAAAATCTCTAAAGAATGTGACATCAGTACATTAAGTCCATTTCCTTGTGCAAAAATGACCCCTTATTACCAGACTTTTGCTATAGTGCTGGTCTTGTAACATGCCAGCAGTCTACTCTTAAATCAAAGAAACTAACTTGGGTTAAAAATGGCTAATAAATTAAATAAATAACTCTGGTCTTTGGGAAACCTAAGACAGCTGCTTGATTTTCCAAGCTCCCTGGCAAACTTTGTTTTTGTTTTTTTTGCATTCCTCTGTCCACCATAGTGCACTTAAGCTGGACTTCATTCAATGGCCACTCTGTACGATTATCAATATGTCCTTGGTGTTGTATGTATGTTTTCTGGATGGGTAAAAGCTTTTGTCTGCTGTAACACTGATGCCCTAACAATGACAAAGAAACTATTGGGAAACAGAAAACATCAGGAAAATAAAAAGACAACACACAGAATGGAAGAACATATTTTCTGATACATCTGTTAAGGGGTTCATGTCCAAAATTTATAAAGAACATACAAAACTCAGTACCAAAAGTAAAACATCTAATTTAAAGATGAGCAAAGGATTTGAAAAGACATGTCTCTAAAGAGGACATACAGATGGCCAATAGAATATGAAAAGATGCTCAAGGCCACTAATCATCAGGGAAATGCAAATGAGATATAATCTTTACCTGTCAGAATGGCTATCATCAATAAATCAACAAACAACAAGTGCTGGTGAGGATGTGGAGAAAGGGGAGCCCTTTTGCACTGTTGGTAAGGATGCAGACTGATGCAGCCACTGTGGAAAATAGTATGGAGATACCTCAAAAAATTTAAAATAGATCTGCATTTTGACACAGTGATCCCATTTCTGGGAATATGTCCAAAAGAACCCAAATGACTAATTCAAAAGAACATAGGTAGCCCTGTGTTCATTGCTGTGTTATTCACAATTGCCAAGATATAGAAGCAGTCCAAGTGTCTATTAATAGGTAAGTGGATAAAACAACTCTGGGACATTTACACATTGGAATACTACACAGCTGTAAAAAGGAAGAAAATTTTACCCTTTCTGATAGTATGGATGCACCTGGAGAACATTATGCTAAATGAAATAAGCCAGTCAGAGAAAGACAAATACCACATGATTTCACTCATATGTGGAACCTAATGAACAAACTGAACTAACAAGGAAAATGGGGACAGACTCATAGATGGAGAGCAGATGACAGCTAGTGAGGGGGGCTGTTAGAGGATGGAAGGATTGAGTAAAATGGAATAAAGACTCATGGACATGGGCAATAATGTGGGGATTGTTGAGGGGAGGGGGATACAAGGGGACTAAATGGTAATGGAAAAAATACAATAAAAAATAAGAAAATGTGTTTTCTGCTTGGAGAATACCTCCCAAAATCTCCGGTGTTGGAGGCACACACTGCACTAAGCAAATCATATAAACCTTGATGGGGAACCTAGCAAACTTGGAATTCTCACTGTCCCTATAGCCCTCAATCATCAGGCAAGGATGAGAGAATTAATGGAAAAACTGGGTTTAAGCAGAACAAGTCTTAGTGGAATGAACTAATGAGGATTATTACAACTTTTATGGCTTTTTATTTGAAATTTTACTGGTTCTTTAATATTTTTAGTTTTTACAAATATAAGGAAACCTTTCCTCTTAAGCTAATTATGACTTACATCAATTTGATAAGCAGAATTGAAACATTTATTTTTTTTCTCCTACTTGATCTCTCCAAAATTCGGGATCTCCAAACATTCTTATTTTCAAGGCAATACTGTTATTTGCATAAGTTAAGTAAAAATCTATTCTCTTTATTGCAGACACAATTGGAAACTGGTTTTATTACCAAGGTTTTGATTGGAATATTATATTTTAGAAAAATATGCATAGACGTGGATATGACCAAAAGGCTTTAAGTAATTAAAATTGACTTACAAATGCCAATAAAACTCTTGGAAATATCAGTCTAGTACCTGCTTACAGGGTTCTCAGCTACCTTATCAGGTGAATAAAGGGTAATGCCTAGCAGGTGCAGGAACCTCAAGAAATTTGGGGGACCTTGTCAAGAGAGGAATTCACCCAAATCTATAGGTATTTCAGGATAAGTCTGAGAAGAAGACTTTGCTTTGGCTTTTCTGGCCTGGAGAGGCCTTTGAAAAAGTAATCTGGATATTCCTTATGAATAATTACAACAAACTAGGAGTCACAAAGTGTCACTGGTACTACCGGTCAAGGAAACCACTAAAACCAGCCTGGATTCAGTGGCTCCCATCTTTCTATAAAGGGAGAGTCAAGAATTTGCCACCATTTCTAATCCACCATAAATGTCTTTTTATCATTCTTCTATAAATCTATTTGTTTCTCCTACTTTCTTACTTTATTCATTCCTACCTAAATTTGGAAATAGACATTTTGGAGCTCTGAAGCTATGGCTTTTAATTGAAACCTTTTCTAGTAGTCAAGCTAGGAGTATGGAAAATAAGTTATTTATGTTTTGTTTGCTTCTAAAATTTAATATACTGTTTTGCAATGCCAAAACTTTTAGAAGCAACATTTTTATCCACAATTTGTAAAAGGAATGTTATTTTTTATTTAAAATTTAATACATAGAATTTCAGTTAATCTTCCTTGAAGAAATAATACAAAACAAAGTCTATTAAGCCTGGAAAGGCAAGCAGTAGACTTCCCTTAGTTATAAGCTTTTCTAGTACACTTGGTGTTAACTAGTATGTTCCTAGTTAATCCCAAATTATCTTTGTACAATAAAACTCATCACTTTTAATCAAGTTCTCATTTTTTTGGTTGTTCTCATGAAAAAAATTGTTTATGATTTCTTAAACTTTTTAAAGAGTAGAAGAATATTCTTATTTTCCCCAAAAGGATGAGACTGCATTTTCTTTCCTCATGGGTTAATAAAGCATTTTAAATCCAAAAGAATAATAATAAAAAATAAAAGAGCTTATGTTGTTAATTGCTATTCTTGTGGCACTTACATAAATACCAAGCCAAGTTTATTGAAATAATTTATTTTGCAGATAATTAATCTTAATTTGGCTATCTGGTAAAATGGAAGTTATTTTAGAGATAAATATTATGTTTCAGTAATACACCTTTGTGGATATTTGATTCTAGAGTTATCCATTGTTTTTGAGGTTCTCTTTCTACCAAACTAACATTGGCTTTCCAAACTAATATTTCCAATTTTACTCCCACCCTTCTGACTCACTGGGAACTAAAACATTTTTGTGTGTGAAAACCGTGCAAGCTAAAGTTGTACAAATCTGTATAAACTTGAGAGAAATCACTGTAACAGTTCGCGTGCAGGCCATATCTGTGCCTACTGCAGAAAGATCACCAGAAGCATTCAAACTGCAGAACAGGAAATCCTCTCAGACTGTCAGTGCCTGCCCTCACTCTATCTGAAGATGTTTCAGGCCAGGCATCTAGAAATGTTCTCAAATGGCTGTCTTCAGAACTCAGAAACCAGAATATAGTTTGCTCCAATCATTAGCCATTGTTTTTATTTTGTTGCCATAGAAATGCCTCATATTAAATACCTGATCGCTTGTACAATATAGGCCTAATTTGAGAGTTCCACTCCCATCACCACTTCCTGAAATGAGACACAATTGTTTAACTGAATTAACTTATTTTCAAAACTGAAACTGGTTTAATGTAATATGTAGCAATACCTATGTCTAGAATGTCAACTTTCTAGGAAGTTTCAGAGGCAGGGCACAGAGGTTCAGAGCAGGGCTCCCAAGATGTTCCACTTTGGCATGCAGGTCATTGTGAGCTGATGGCAGCTGAGACCCTGCAGGCTCAAGAGAAACTTTTACCTCTCCCTTAAAGAATTTAAATTAGCAGCCTTGCCCATAATAAGAGTTACTATCAGACATAGCCTTCTTTGACTTTTCTATAGGGCAGGGCAAACTTCTAACTACCGAACATCTGCTCTTATCATCTTGCCAATGGCCTTCCTCCCCTCTGAAGTCCCAGACACCTAAGATCACCCCTCTGCTCAGAATGCCACACGTAACTCATTTTTATTTTCTGTCTTTCAACCTCTCATGTATGTGGAGTCTCTGACTCTATCATGGTTGTGGGGCTTCCATACATGTGTATGTGATTAAATTTGGTGGCTTTCTCTTGCAAATCTGTCTTACCTGTTGATTTGATTATTAGATTACCTGGAAGAAACTACAGGGTAGAGGAAAATGTATTTCTTCTCCACAACTATAATAGTTAGCAGTAATTAGAATGGTCTGAGCTGCATAGATTTCTCATGGTGTTAATTAATCATGATGTTCCTGAGAACAAATTATATATGCAAAATGTTAAGGTTTTACCCGATTTATATGACAACAATACAATTTTAAAAATTTAATTAAAAATTAATCTTGGAACAGAAGACTGATATTGACTACCACAAAGTAGAAGGTAAAAAAAAAAACAGTAATAAGTTGGCACTGTTCCTTTTTTTGCTGTAAGAAAACTTTTAAATATTGGCAGTCAAAAACTTAGGCTTAATGACATTGAGAAACAGTCACAAAAAAGAAACTCTGAATGGCTGGTAAGTATATGTTTATCTCACTTGTAATTGGGGAAGTGCATGGTAAAACAAAGCTGAGATAATTCGGTACACAGCAGAAAGGTCCAACAGCACCAAGGCTCCTGCCCTGTTTCTGTGATGCACATTTGCACCTCCACATTAAAGAACTATGAATGCTGTCTAACAAAGCTGAAGATCTATTTTCCCTAAGTCCTAAAATGTCTACTTCTAGGTACACAGTGAATTTTATATTTCAATGTCATACATATATAACAAGACATATACAAGGATATTTATTATAATATTGAATATATAGCAAAAATATAGTAGTGATCAAAATTTTTCATCAAAAAGAAAGCTAAATTATTATGTAGTCATACAATGGCATAATATACAATAGTTAAAATTAATGAAATAAAGCTTGCTCTACCCATACAGACAAATATCAAACACATAATGTTGAACACAAGAAACAGCTTGCCTAAGGATACATAATATATCCCTTTAGGATGAAGCTTAAAAACATTAAAAATAATCTGTCTAGTGTTTATTAATGCTATACTTCTAGAAAAATACGTGTGGACTCAATCTCTTAGACAATGAAACTTCTAAACTATCAGATGAAGAGTCTCAGAAATGTGCACAAAATTTTATGTGAATTTGTCAAAGGCTTAATGACTATGAGCAAAAGAGCAACATATAATTGGGCACTAACTGTACATACATACTGTATTTTGTGCCTGGATCATGGAACTGAGTCTTTCCTATGCCATTTCTTAATACTGTAACATTGGATGCTTTTGGATATAGAAGTAGCTAATAAAATAAAAACATCCCATGTTGTGTTATGACAATGTGTCAAGTATATGTCTAATTAACTAACACTAGTAGAGATATAAAAGTAGAGAAAACAAATCCAAGTATCTTCAAAAAAGTGAGCTTTTTCCCAAAGTCTTCCTTGTCTCCCATGCGAGGTTAGAGCCCCAAACTGTGTCCTTATAGCAATTGGTAGCTTCCGTATTATATTATTTATCACAGTTTATTATACTTTTATTAAGTGCTCATTGTTAGCATTAGACTAAGCTCCACTGGGGACAGGAACTTTATCTTGTTTACCATTGAACTCTCAGTTCCCAGGAGAACATCTGACATGTAGTAGCTGTTTAGAAATACCATTGAATGAATAAATGGTTACTCAAGAATTGACAGCTATAAATGAAATATTCTACTTAATATAAAAATGTAATTCATGAAAAGATTATATTTCCAATGAGCAAAGGAAGGATTCTTATTTAGTAAAAACAGTAGGTGACAATGTGTAGGGTTTACTATTTTTCAGGTACTGTTGTAATTCTTATTTAACACTCACTCACCCGAAGATCTCATTCTTTTTACCCTCAGAGAAGTTAAGTACCTTAGTTTTTGAAGCTCATTTGGTTCACAAATGTGTTTTGATGGTCCAATCAAAAAAAATTTTTTTAAATTTTTATGTACCATTTAAAAAATTTGTATGTGCCCTGGCTGGTGTTGCTCAGTGGATTAAGCACTGGCCGGTAAACCAGAGTCACCGGTTCAATTCCCAGTCAGGGCACATGCCTGGGTGGAGGGACAGATCCCTGGTTGAGGGTGCACAAAAGGCAACCACACACTGATATTTCTCTCCTTCTCTTTCTCCCTCCCTTCCCATCTCTAAAACGAAATAAATTAAATAAATAAATAAATAAATATCTTTTAAAAAATAAAAAGTTTGTATGTACTAAGAGAGACAAAAATGACCTAAGTTCAAGCCTCACCATTACTACCTATTGATTTACACTCATTTTTAGCTCATCTTTCTTTTCTCCCCCCCTTCTTTCCTCTCTCCCTCCCTCCCTCCTTCCCTCCTTCCTTCCTTTCTCTCTCTTTCTTTCTTTTACTCTTCTTCTCTCTCTCTTTCTTTCTTCTTTCTTTCTCACCTTCCTGGTTCCTGAAATAATATTTAAATTACTCACCCATGCTGTAACAATAGATATTATTATTTCTTACTACTCACATGGTAATAATTTTCCATCTTTCTGCGAGTAGATGAGTGAATACATGTAGTGTTCCCCAGTGGATTAGAAGCACAGGAACTGTCTAAATTTCTGTGTGTCCACAAGGGAGCCAATTAACTAGTTTTGTTTTTAGTATAAGTTACTAAATATTGAGGGTGGTGTTTCCAGAAGTCAGCCTGAATTGGGTGTGATAAAATTTCATAAATTTGTAAGCATGTCAAAAAGATTAACAGGGTAAAACAGCAGAAGGTTTTGTTTGCAAACTGGCAAACTTTACAGAACTAAGACATTCCTAAAGAAAGGAAGTTTAAGAAGAATAGTTTGTCATAAACACAATGGATGATTTTGAGCTTAGTAACTTTTTCCAGCAAACTCCTGGTGTCTGAGTGAGTGCAGAAAAGGAAACTATGAAGATGTTATATCAGAGTCAAAGGCAAGACCTTAGGAGACTTCATTAATATTTGATATAATTCATGCTGTGGAAGTCAAGGACTGATCCATTCAAATCCTTATTCAAAATATAAATTTAACAGTTCTAATAATGTAATTTCCAAAGTTCCCTCCCAATTCTTCCACCTTCCAGAAAAGCCTAATAAATTTATCCACTCATTCCATACCCAACTTTAGATTACGGTGATGTAGAGGCAGAGGGAAAACAACTTGCTTGGAAAACTAACTGCTTTTCCCTGGAATTTCTTCTCTGGTTTTCTCTGTGAGCTTATGTCACCTTTCATTTTTGGCACACACCAAGGATTCTAAGTGTTATTAGACCTCTTGGACTTAGATTTCTGCAAATGTTCAGCATCATCAGGAGAATTAGGCAAGATCCAGTTTTAGTTAGACCACAGACCATCTTGGGAAAAGGTGAAAAGTCAGGGGGTTATCGTGAGGTGACTCTATTAACTAGATAAAATCCAGTCTCAGCAGCCACACATCACCCCCCTCTGGAGCAGCCAAGACTCTGGACTGGAATTCTCCCCCAATGTCTTTCAAGATGTCCTAACACCTACATCTTCCTAGAAAGTCCTAGTCACATTTCAAGCCACAGGTCAAATGCCCCTTTCTCAAAAAGACCTTTCACAGATTGAGTTAACCATATTTGTCTTCCTTTCTCTGCTCTGGAAGACTTTGATTTTATCCCTATCATAGCATTCATTGCCACTTTCGCTGCACTCATTTTTTGTATCCATCTCTGAATAAGACTGTAGCTTCTGGGAAAAAAAGATCAGTTTCTTATTGAATGAACTTGACTTCGTAGAGCCATGAGGCTCTTGAATTTAGACAAGTACAGCATTTCTTACTTTTTCAGTATGTTCTATTTAAAAGTTCCTCATTATGTCCTGGGCTTAAACCAAACTTAATGTTAGATCTGATAGCCAGCTAATTAAGAAGAAGAAAAAGATCTACGTGCTCAGTTTTCCTCATTGCCTATATCGCAGGTCCCACTATTATCATCACTTCCATTTAATAATGGAGGTGGTTAATAAAATACACTGAAATGAACTGTTCATGTGGGAGAGGGTTTCAAACTGGGGAGCATAATCCCCTAATTAGGAAACAAGGGAAATTGTTTCACACAGAATATCATCACACTTGGGAAATGTATTTCATAGGAAGGAAGTTATTAAAGAGCATAGGTGAGTTCAACTAACACCTAAATTTGTTTTTGGAACCAATCAAGAAAAGTAAATAAACACAAATGAGAATTCTCTTAAATTGTAGATCCCAATATTCTAATTACTTAGAAAAAGACATTGACTGAGAACTCTTCAATCTTTTCATTTCTACGTAGATATTCAATTCCCCCTTGTTTGTAAGTCTTTAATGATGGAGCAGATTTATGTAATGGATGTGTTTTCCACAAGAACATCTTATTAGATGCACTCATTTCTTGTTTCTAAAGATAAAACTCTTTAAACAAAGGAAAGAAAATTGTGAATTCTAAGGGCTATAAAATTATAAAATGTTATTTAAACATGATAATGATATATAATTAACAAAAAAGAAAGATTTCTGAAAATAACAAGCTACGCTAACAAGGAACTTGAATGCCAAATGCTTTAAACTCAATTATGGTCAGAATTTAACTCATGATTGTACCAGAGAGGTGGTAATCTGGATAAGAATGATAACAAGCTTATTATTGTTATTGAAATGTTATTTTTAATTATGATATATCTATGTACTTATCACTTCAAGTTAAGTCTCTCCACCATACATTTAAAGATAATTATCAAACAACTACATGGATTTAGGATGGTTAGAATCCCGAAAGATAAGGCAGCGCAGGTCACTAGAGTGAAACTTCCCTCCACTGTCCACTCCACCGATACCTCAGTTCCAGAAATGTGCCTGACACCTGCTAGTTTAATTTGGTTTACCATCACTACTAAAATGTTAGTAAAAGTTAAGCACAAGTACCCATCTCTTAAAAAGTCACTAGAGTGTCAGCTCTCCTCTAAAAAAATCATACGACTATTTTAAAGGTTTTAATGACCAGATGTACTTTGCTTCCTCAATCACTTGATAGCATAAGAAACATCTGTTAGCTCTTCCAAAGAAGAATTAATTGATTTTCTCCTTTTCATTCTTTCTGAAGCTCATGGGAGTCAGGTCACACTAAGCAGCAGGAACAGAATAGAACCTTTCTGACTATGTTTGTTTGAACCAATCAGCTGGAGGCCAATTACACAGCAGGAAAATTGACCAAGACCCAGGAGCATAGGTTGAAATTCAACTAATAAATTCACTGTACATCATTACTGCAATTTTCCTGTAGTCATTTTTTGCTAAATTACAGGTTCAAACACATGTTGCTGTGCAAAGCTGTCTTTCCTCAAAAACCTGGAGAATCACATTCAAATTTTAACCTGTATGCTACTTTCTCTCATCTCCTCCATTTAAAAAAAAAATTATATTGTGGTAAGAACACAACATGGGATCTGCTCTCACCAGATTTTCAACTGTACAATGCAGTATTCAGTATGTATTCCCAATGTTGTACAGAGGATCTCTGGAATTTATTCATCCTGCATAACTGAAATCTTACACTTGTTAGCAAATCCCTTTTCCCTCTGCCTTCCATCTCCTAGCAACCACAATTCTATTTGCTTCCTTGAGTTTGACTCTTTTATTTATTTTTTAATATTTTAAAAAGATCTTATTTACTCATTTGTAGAGAGAGGGGAAGGGAGGGAGAAAGAGAGGGAGAGAAATATCAGTGCATGGTTGCCTCTTATGCAACCCCAACTGGGGATCCTGCCCACAACCCAGGCATGTGCTCTGACTGGAGATCCTTTGGTTTGCAGGCTGGCACTCAATCCGCTGAGCTATGCCAGCCAGAGCTGATTCTTTTAAATATTATATATGTGAAATCATGCAGTATTTGTCCTTTTTTGAATGGCGTATTCACTTCATATGATGTCCTCAAGGTTCTTTAATCCATTCATCTGTCAATGGGCATTTAAGGTGTTTTCACAGTAGTGTTGCCATGAACACAAGAGCACTAATATCTCTTTTAAATACTGATTTCAATTCTTTCGATAAATACCCAGGAAGTGGGATTGCTGGCTCCTATAGTGTTTCTCCTTTAGTTTTTAGAGGAATCTCCATGCTGTGTCTAAAGCAGCTGCACCAGTCTGCATTCCCAACAGTGTACAAGGGTTTCCATTTTTCACAACCTTGTAATACTTGTCTTATGATTTATTGATAATAGTAATCCAATTTGGTGTGAGGTTATACATTGTTGTGCTTTTAATTTGTGTTTCCATGATGATTAGTGACATTGAGAATTTTTTCATATATGTTAGGTATTTATATGTTTTCTCTGGAGAAATATTTATTCAAGTCCTTAGCCTAGTTTTAAATTGGGTTATGGTATTGTTGCTATTGAGTTCTAGCAATTTTTTAAATACTCACATTTTGCCATGTGTAATTCACACCCACATTTTTGGCTTAAACTTGCAGGAAAAAAATCTTTTGTTTTAATTTTTTAATTCAATTTTTATTTATTTATATTTAGATATTTCTTTTTGGTATTATAAAGGAATTTTAGCATTTATTTTTGAACATATTATGGTACAAGAAATTTTATGTAACAAATAACTTTAAAACACAAGAACAGATACACAGTACAAGAAATTTTATCTACCAGTAACAAATTCACGTATTTACGCATCATAGAAGGTAGATATGGAATTAGTACTTCCCATTTGTAATCCATATCCTTATTTTTCCCTGAAAAATGTGGGCAAAAAGTGCGCATTAATACAGCAAAATACGGTAGTTTGGAAACTAACTCTTCAACAGATGTGTGGTTTACAAATATTTTCTCCCACTTGTATCTTGCTTTTTCACCTGTTGATTGTTTCATATTTTGTGCAGAGCCTTTCTCATTTGATATAGTCACATTATTCTATTTTTTCATCTCTTCCATTCTGAAAATAAAGTGAGGATGGCCTACAGCTCCTCACTAGTCATTCAGGTAGTGTATATGCTATCTGGCTTATCATCTCTTCATTTCATTCATTGTGTACGTATGGAGGACCCGTGCATGCCAGGTACTGTTGAAGACAGTGGGGATAACAGAGTAAACAACCGACCCTGTCAACATGGAGCTTACCATTCCTAAGGACAGAGATGATAAAAAAGTAAAAACAGAATAAACATACATAGTAAAATATTAGACACTGTTATTGAAAAAATAAAAGAAGTGAAAAAGGATAGAGAGAAACTAAATTATTTCTTTGTATTCTAACTAATTCAATCCATATAACACTTTTTGCAAGATAAGTAACAAGGCAAATTAAGTAGAATCATGAGTATCCAAAGGGCTTAATCAATCATATCAAACACCTCAACATGATGTATTTACACTTAATCTGCCTTCTATGTGAATTTAGCTCTCTTTCTGAACAAGAGAATTAAGAGACATTTAATATGAACTGTCATATTTCTTAGGCAATTTCAATAGTACTGGAGTCTAAAAACATGAAATTACTGTCCATAGGCTTACTTATATAAATGTGTAAATATTTAGACATTTCAAAAATTGCCAAACTATTTTCAATATAATAATATACTCACTGAGATTATATTTAATAACCTCTTTTATTGTTTTATTTTACCTAATAATTACCTAACAACCAAATATGAATTTAAAAATTCTAAAAATGTGACCTGTAGAATTGAGATAAATAGCAGTTAATAACATGGGTGAATGCGTCAAGAAATATCACTATTTTTATTATCTTGTTTCCTGTATTAAATGAAACTTAGCAACCAGAACAACTATTCAGATGTGGCATCTGTTGAATTTGGGAGATGACCATGCACTCTGACTACCTGGGTCCTTATTTCCTGTTTTAGTGTAAGAGCATTTTGGATTATTCACCATCACATACTTAAAACGACATATAGCTATGAGTCATTGGGTAGGTGATTTTGGTCTTCCTTTGGAAGATCACTAAGCCTGTCTTAAAATGTGTTTCATAAGTTTTATTTCTTTAGCTTTGATGAAGGCTGATGTATTTCACTGTCCTTAGTGCATAAGCTCATTGCAAGAGTCATTTTTCAAGAGGTAGTGGTTGCCGCAGTAATGGGGAATCTTTGACATCCATCCTTGAAAAGAATCCTTTGGACAAGCCACAAACAAAGGGGCCCACTAGTCTTGTCCTCTTATCTTCTTCTTCTGCTACTAATTCCAATATTCCCTTGAGAGATCCTTAACATGAGGAAAAAACATGAATTAACTCATAGGGATCTTGGAAAAGGTTCAACTTGCATATTTTGCAAAGAAAAGCACCAACGTTCATAGAGCAATATATTCTAGAAGGAATTATTTCATAGAACCCTAACTGAGGAAAATCTATTCAGTTTCCAAAATATACTAACAGTTTATATGTTTAAAAGCTCTTTCAATGTCACATAAATGCTAGAAGAGAAAAACCTTACTTTAGCAGAACATTGTTTAGGATTTTTTTCTCTCTGTCAAAAAACTACTTAAAGATTTTCTTCAGGGGACAAACTAAATTTTGGTGACTTACATCTTTGCAATATTTTTATCAAGTTTAACATTAATGTCCACTTTTCAAACTCTGGACAAATATTCCCCAAAGTAATATACTGATTCTATGTTATGTAATTTTTCTTTGTGTAGTTAGATTAATCAAATATCTCTGAAAATAGCAATCATGCATAAAAAAGATAACTTGTATACATTATCTCATTTAATCGTTACACAAAGTTATAGAGAGATTATAAACCCCAGTTATAGTTGAGGAAATTAAGGTTTAGATAGTTAAATGTTTTGTCCAAAATCACATAACTAGTTAGAGCTGGAATGGAGATTTGAACCAAATCTTTGATTCCCATGTTTTGCCACAATATTCTAATAACAATATTATTATTTTTATAATATATTAGAAAAATAATATATGAAATGTTATATTATGTATAATATTATATTATACTCTCTCAAAAAAGTTGACATTGACCTTCAAATTAAAAGATATTGAGTCAATTACTTTCAATACTCAGAGGATCTAGCACTAAAGAAATAATGATGATAATGATAATAAATTTTTGGATGAGGGAATAATGACTAGAGGTAGGTATATTAGTGTTTCATTGAATTTAAGCCAAGACCAATCAGTGAGGTGGAGGGAGTTTGATTGTCCTAAGAGTTAAGAAGGTCTAATATTTGGTTGAAACCATTTCCTCCTGTAGTTTTAACTACACTTCTCTTTTGTATGGGATCTTTTCTAAGTACAGTTGGTGTTCTTTTTTGTAACATCACATTAAAATCCTTGAAAAGCTACATTTTTTTTCTGCCTCTTTATAATTTGAAACTGGATGTGCTAAGACTGGGTTACAGGGAACTCTATAAATTTGTTGGGAACCAAAAGAACAAGCTTTAGATAAGCTTGGGGAAGTTTTTCATCTTTCTCCCTCTGTTAAATATTCCTTATACTGCATATCACTATAAAAAAACAACCAAAACAAAACATGGTATTAAAATATAAACATGCAATACAGATGATTATTTGGAGTATGATATTCTGCCTCACATCTTAAATGAATTTCAGAAAGAGGAAAGTATAGCTGCATTTCTTCTTTTAATATTTGGGTGAGATAGGCACTTTTTAAAGTATATTTTATTGATTATGCTATTACATTTGAAGCATTTTTTCTCCCCTTTATTCCCCTACACCTTGCACCCCCCTCCCATCAGCATTCACCCTCTTAGTTCATGTCCATGGGTCATACATATAAGTTCTTTGGCTTCTCCATTTCTTATACTATTCTTAACCTCCCCCAGTCTATTTTGTACCTACCACTCATGCTTCTGATTCCCTACGTCTTTTCCCCTACTCTCCCCACGCCACCTCCCTGCTGATATCCCTTCATGTGATCTCCATTTCTGTGATTCTGTTACTGTTCTAGTTGTTTGCTTACTTTTTTAAATTTTTGTTTTTAGGTGCAGTTGTTGATGTTTGTGAGTCTGTTACCATTTTACTGTTCATATTTTTTATCATGTTCTTTTTCTTAGATAAGTTCCTTTAATATTTCATGTAATAAGGGCTTAGTGATAATGAATTCCTTTAATTTGACCTTATCTGGAAAGTGCTTTATTTGCCCTTCCATTCTAAATGATACCTTTGCTGGATAGGGTTATCTTGGATGTAGGTCCTTGCCTTTCATGACTTAGAATACTTCTTTCCAGCTCCTTCTTGTCTGTAAGTTTTGTTTTGAGAAATCAGCCGACAGTCTCATGGAAACTCTTTTGTGGATAACTGTGTCTTTTTCTCTTGATGCTTTTAAGATTTTCTCTTTAACTTTCATCTTGGGTAATGTAATTATGATATGTCTTGGTGTGTGCTTCCTTGGGTCCAACTTCTTTGGGTCTGTCTGAGCTTCCTGGACTTCCTGGAAGTTTATTTCCTTTGCCAGACTGGGAAGTTCTACTTCATTATGTTTTCAAATAAGTTTTCAATTTCTTGCTCTTCCTGTTCTCCTTCTTGTACCTCTGTGATTTGGATATTGGAAAGTTTAAAGTTGTCCCAGAAGTTCCTAAGCCTCTTCTCATTTCTTTGAATTCTCATTTCTTAATTCTGTTCCGGTTGAATGCTTCTTTCTTTCTTCTTCTCTAAATAATTATTTCAGTCCCAGGGTCCTTCCCTTCACTGTTGGTTCCCTGTGCATTTTCCTTTATTTCACTTTGTATAGCCTTCACTTCTTCCTCTATTTTACCACCATACTCAACCATTTCTGTGAGCATTCTGATTACCAGTGTTTTGAACTCTGCATCTGAGAGGTTGGCCATTTCTTCATTGCTTAGTTCTATTTTTGGAGCTTTGATCTGTTCTTTCATTTGGACCATCTATTTTTGTCTCAGTGTACCTGTTATGTCACAAGGGGCCAAGGCTTAAGTATTCATCAGGGAAGGGCAACCCATATCACTGCCTTGTGGCAATAGATGTGGGAGAGGGGTCAGAGAAGGAACAATGGCACTTACTTGGCTCTCAGAAGCTTTCAGTCACTTTCACCACTATCCACAAGCCATTTGGGCACTTCAAGTGCTTACTCCCAGGTAGGTGTTTTTGTGTACATTCTGGGACCCTGTGGGTCTCTCCAGTGACTCTCCTGAGAGTCTGGGAGTTTCTCCCAGAACCACAACCCCCATAGATTTTTACACCAGAGTTTTTGATGCTCTCTCCTTCCCGGTTGTTCTTTCCAGTTTATTGGCACGTGAATGTGGGACCACCCAGTCCATTAGCCACCACCTTGCCATGTGTCCTCTCTACCCAGCTGCCTGTTGCCACCCCTCCTACCAGTCTGGATGAGTGTTTCTTCTTTAATTTCTTAGTTGTCCAGCTTCCATACAGTTCGATTTTTCTGGCAGTTGTGGTTATTTTTGTGTTTAAATTTATTGTTGTCCTTCTTTTGGTTGTATGAGGAGGCAAAGTGTGTCTACCTATGCCTCCATCTTGACCAGAAGTCTGAGACAGATACTTTTAAGCATGGCACCAAAGGAAGAAAGCATTAAAAATGATTGATAAATTTGATTGCTTAAAAATCTCCTTAAAAGAAAAAAAGAAAGAAATGCAAGCAACAAACAGGTTGTGGTGTTTTGTTACTGTTTCTGAAACTGCATGATGATGTATATTTGTTACTATTTTCTTGCATTGAATAGACTATTTGGTATGGATACCTGGCATACTTTAACACTAAAGAAGATCATAACTATCAGATCTGGACATTTTTTCTTGAATTGTCTTTAGGTTTGTCTCTTCCATTTCTTTCTTGTTTTCCCATTTCAAAATACTAGTTTTAATGTTGGATTTTCTGTCCTAGTTCTCTAATTTTCTTTTCTTTCTTATTTTCTACCTAGTTACCTTTTTGCTCTGCTGTCTTGGGAAGTCCCTCAATTTTTATCTTCCATATCTTCTCATGAATTTTTCAATTCTGCTATCATATTTATAATTTCCATGAATTTTTTCTAATTATTGTTTTTTTAGCATCCCATTGTTATTTAATGGATGCAATATAGACAATTTTACCTTCATCATGTGTTTCTTTCAACTTACTTTTGCTTTGGCCTCTGTTTCCTTAACTGTCTGACATTCTTTCATTATGTATGCATATTTATGTTGGGACCCAGAAAAGCTATATGCCTGAAAGCAACTCATCAACTGTTGGCTGTAAGATCTACTGGGTCATTTCCATAGTAAAACCCTGACATTTTTATCCTTAGATCTTTTCTATTGTGCTGTCCAGAATCCCAGAGGATACACGGTAAATCTGCTTCCTAGAGAGAATAAGCCTGCCACCTAGCATTCTGTGACAGGGATATGGAAAGAAGACTAGGAAATCTCAATTCTTACAAACTTTTACTTACACCCCACCTTTTTACTACAGTGTCCCCTCCTAGCTGAGATTATTTCCCAGTGAAAAGAAAAAACCTCCAGTTTTCTCTGGAAAGAGACAGTTTCCTAGTTGCACAGAGTACAGGCAAAAACCAGAAGGTTTGAATCATTCATAATCTGATTTTCCAACAATTAACCATATGTACCCCCTACCTCAACTGTAACTGATATTACCAATTTCTGAGACTTTGGGGTTCAGCAGTTTAACTTGGCATGCTTTGGGCTTTCCCCATAGCAATCTTAACATGTAATTTTTCTCAAGTCTAAGTCAGTTACTACTCATCTGCCTGCTTTCTAAATTCCAAAAATGTCTTTCTGATAATCCTAACTTATGCACTTAAAATCATTTTAGGATTTCAGAATCAGAACCAAATGAAAATCTAATGAGCGATTCAACATACCATCTTCAACAAGACAGACCCAATAATAAATTGCACACTCAAAAGGGTGAAGTCTGTATATACTTAGGCATATGATTCAGGTTAAAATGAACCAATCAGCAAAGATAAATTATCCAGGTACAATGAACAAAGGAACTTAGGCTCAGGAACACAGATAGATAGCCCTTTATTATATGACAATGACAATATTATTTTATTGTTAAATAGATGCCTAGTTACATATAGAAATTCAGCCAGTGGAAACAAAGGAAATAAGAATTCTATTACATAACCATTCTTAGAAGCTATGCTTATAAAATTGATAAAGCAGATTTATTATGAAAGATTAGAAGAATGTAAAATTTTTTACCTTGCTGAAATTTTCAAATAACATGGTAGATGATTTTTAGCAAATGCTCTAGATCAGCGCTTCTCAAATTACAATGTACATATGAATTACATGAGTATCTTGTTAAAATTACAATTCTGATTCAGTACCTATGGAGAAAAACCTGATAATATTTTTTAACAAGTTCTCAGGTAATTCTGAGACTCTTAGTCTATAGATGACCCTTTGAGTAGATACTTGGGTAATGAGATTTTTAAGAGCTTTCAAGATTATTCTAACATACAAAATAGTTGGAAAGTTATTAATTTAATTCATTTCCTTCAAATCATCAGTACTGGCAAAGCAAGGCATAACTTCCTCAAGCCAACTTTGTTATAGGTAAGTTGAATAATTTAAAAAAGCAAAATTCCTCCACAATTATTTGCCCTCTTTTTGATTTCCTTTCTTAAAAAATCATTCATTCAGCCTGGCTGGTGTAGCTCAGTGGATTGAGTGCAGGTTGCGAAGCAAAGGGTCACTGGTTCGATTCCCAGTCAGGGCACATGCCTGGGTTGCAGGCTGAGTCCTTAATGGGGGCCATGTGAGAGGCAACCACACAGTGATGTTTCTCTCCCTCTCTTTCTCCCTCCCTTCCCCTCTCTCTAAAATAAATAAATAAAGTCTTTAAAAAAATCATTCATTAACACAGACAAAAAACATTTATTGAGTGTCTGCTCAGTGTTAGGTACTGCCCTAGGAGAAACAAAGGGAAATAAGACCTACCAATTACAAAGGTAGGCAAGCAAATAAATTGCTATAGAAGTCCTATACTAAAGGTTTAAACAAAGTATTATGGAACTGCAGAGGCACCAGTGATTCATCAGCGATGCGGGAATAATGCTAAGGTATAAAGTTGTAAGGAAATCATGTTGAAATTCACACTGGCTCCTCATCTCAATCCTGTTGTTCATTCTTTTTACCCAACATGCAATTCTCCTGACATATTATCTTTCCCTACAGGGTTGAGCTGAATGACGCATCCTTCTGCCACATGCCACATGCTTCATCCTCTAAATAAGAACAACTTTGTGGTATTAAAAAACAAAATTCAATTAAGTAAATTTTAAAGATCTCATTGCCTTTATTCAGCAAATCAGGAATCAGGCATCTTGCCATCTGGCAGAGAGAAAGGAGCCCCAAAGAGCTGTACAAAGTGAGACTTTTATAAACAGAAGAGTGGGGGAATAAGGAGTTATACTGGCAAAAGGTGGATTGTTTATAGCAAGGTCACGTTCTTTTAGGGGATAGAAGGGTTCTATCAGGCAGATGACCTCACTATTGCTGATTAGGTGATTTCTGATTGACTTATTTAAGATTCTATTTCTGAGATAACTGAAACTAAATAAATTTTGTCTCAGTTTGGTGATAAGTGACTCTATTTGGGCCTGTCGTCTTATTTTTAACAGTGGTGTCTAAACCAGGCACAGACATTAGCTAAAAAATAATAATAATAATTGCTATCATATAATACATTTGAAGTATGCTTTGAGCCAGGCAGAAGTGAAATTCGTCATGTTACCTACATATCTTTAAATAAGTCTGTAAAGCTATTTAAAGACAGTTTTCAAGAAGAAATATACCTGATCATCTGGGATCATCTTGATACCTGTATTAAGGGTGGAGGCAGAAAGATTATAGGACCAACACATGGGAACACATACTTTTCTCTGCATTACCCCATTTAGAGAATAGCTTTGGTTTCCCCCTGATTTTAGATTACTCAGAAGAAGATCCAGAATCAGTTCTTCAGAGTGCATTACATGAAATCCCACTCAAAAATAATAGCCATAGGGTATGCATATCAATCCATCCTGCCTGCCCACATCAAACAGTGTGTTGTGCATACCCTTCCATTCAAGAGGGAAAAAATATCATGGAAAAAACAAAATTCATGCTGAAATCCAAAAAACATATCTGTAGAAATGTCTTTTAATAGGGAATTCAATAATATTTCAAAAGTTTTAAAATATGAGAAAAATTCACCCCATGAAAAAGGATATATGTTTCTTGTATGTATACACTGTAGGGTACAGAGTATAATAGAACTTTTAAAGCATTCTATTAATTATATTATCCGTATATACCATATCCTTTATCCACTTTACTTCTGCTTTGTCTTTAATTCCTCTTTATTTTCTATTTTATACAATATGAAAACTATTTTATTTTTTGCTTGTAACATCTGCAGCATTTTAAATAAATATATTGTTTTTATTTTAAAATTTATTGTCATTTTTATTGTGGTAAAATATATAACATAAAATGTGTTATTGTAACCATATTAAGTATATGGTTTCATGGCATTAAGTGCCTTCACATTGCTGTGCAACAGTCATCACCATCCATCTTCAGGGCTTTTTTATCACCTTTAACTGAACTTCTTCACCTGCTAAGCACTAAGTCCCTATCTCCCTCCTCCCTCCAGCTCCTGGCAACAGTGATTCTACTTCTGTTTCTATGAATCTGATCACTCTGGAATGTCATATAAGTAAAATCATAGAGTATTTGTCTTTTTGTGACAGGTTTATTTTACTTAGCATATTGTTCCCAAGGTTCACGCATGTTACACGTGTATGAAAACTCTCTTCCTCTTTAGGGCAGAATAATATTCTGTTATATGAACATACCATAGTTTGTTAATTCTTTCATCCATTGATGGACACTTGAGTTGTTTCCATCTATTGGTGTTTGTGGATAATGCTGCTATGAATGGATGTACTAATATCTGTTTTAGTTTCTACTTTCACTTATTTTTTATATGTACACAGAAGTGAAATTTCAAAGTCTCTTAGCAATTCTACATTTAATGTTTTTGAGGAATCGTCACTCGATTTCCACAGTGGTTGTACCATTTTACAGTTCATCAGCAATATACAAGTGTTCCAGTTTTTTCACATCTTCACCAACACTTATTTCCTGCTGTTTTTGATAATAGCCCATTTAATGATTTTGATTTACATATACCTAATGAATTAATGATGTTAAAAAACTATTCATGTTCATATTGAACATTTGTGTCTTCTTTGTGAAATGTGTATTCCAATCCTTTGCTAATTTTTAATCTAGTTTATTGTTTTATTGTTGTTTTTATTGTTGTATATTCCAGATGCTAATCCTCTATCAGTATATGATTGCTAAATAATTTTTCCATTCTGTGGGTTACCTTTTCACCCTGTTGGTTGTATCTTTTGAAGTCCAACTTACCATTTTTTTTCTTTTGTTGCCTGTGTTTTTGATATTACATCCAAGAAATCATTGTCAAATTCAGCACCATGAAGCTATTTCCCAAGATTTTTTTTTTTAATGAGTTTGGTAGTTTACTCTTTATGTTTAGGTCTTTTGATCATTTGATCATTTTGAGTTAATTTTTATATATGGCATAAGATAAAAATCCAATTTCATTCTTTTGTACTTGAATATTCAGTTTTTCCAACACTGTTTCTTGCAAAGACTATCCTTTCATCATCTTATGGTCTCGAGATTGTTGTTGGAGATCTATTGGCTATTTATGTGAAGAATTATTTCTAGGATTTCTATTTTATTTTATAGGTCTATATGCCTGTCTTTTTTGCCAGTACCATACTGTTTTGATTACTGTAGCTTTGCAGCATGTTTTTAAATTAAGAAAGTTGTGACTTTCAATGTTCTTCCTTTTCAAGATTGCCTATTTAGGGCTCCTTGAATTCCATATGAATTTCAAGATGAATTTATTTCTGCAAAAAGACATTCTATTAGAATTTTGATAGAAATTGCAGGAAATCTGTAGACTTCTTTGGGTAGTATCGACATCTTAACAATACTAAGTTTTTCAATCCATGAACACATAAATGGAATATCTTTCCACTTAACTGCATCTTCTTTAATTGCTTTCAGTAATGTTGTATAATTTTAGTATACAAGTCATTCATCTCCTTGATTAAGTTTATTCCTAGTATTTTATAATTTTGATGGTATTGTAAATAGAATCATTTTTTAAAATTTCTTTCTCAGATGGATTTTTGTTAATATGTAAAAACACCACAGATTTGTGTATGTTAAATTTGTATAATATGTTGAAACTGCTGAATTTGACTATTAATTAACAAGGTGGTTGTTTGTGTGTGTGTGTGTAATCTGGGATTTTGTACACATGACATCATGTTTTCTACAGGCAGGGACTTTTAGTTCTTCCTTTCCAATTTGGGTGTCTTTTATTTCTTTTCTTTTTATTTTATTTTATTTATTTTTCTTTTTTCTTTTCCTAATTACCTTGACTTGGACACCAAGTACTGTGTTGAACAGAAGTAGCAAACAGCATCCTTGCCTTATTCCTGATCTTATAGCAAAAGCTTCAGTTTTTCTCCATTAAATATGATGTTAGTTGAGGATTTTTCATGTAGAGGCTGTATTATGTTAAGATGGTTTCCTTCTATTCATAGTTCTTTGAGTATTTTTTATCATGAAATGTGCTTTTTCTGCATGAGATGATCATATTTTTCCTTCATCTTGCTAATTGATATATTTGTTTGATTTTTAATGTTGAAACAGACTTTCATTCCAGAAATTAATTCCACCTGGTCATGGTATATGGTCATAGATTATTGAATTCAGTTTGTTAATATTTTGTTGAGAATATTTGGTCAATAGTCATCCAGGATATTTGTATGCATTTTTCTTAGTGTTTCTATCTGGTTTTGGCTTTAGGGTAATGTTAGCCTCATAGAATGAATGAGGATGTGTTACCTCTTCAATTTTTTAGACAAATTTTTAAGGATAATTAGGTTAATTCTTTGTTAAATGTTTAGTAGAATTTATTAGTGAAGCCATCTGATCTCAGGCTTTTTTTTTTTTTTTTTTGAGTAGAAAAGGTGGAGTGTATGATTTAATTATCTTACTAGTTTTAGGTCTATTCAGATTTCTTATTTTTTTATGATTCAGTTTTGGTAGATTGTATATTCCTTGAACTTTGTTTATTTAGTCTAGATTATCTGATTTTGTCATAAAACTGTTTATACTACACCTATATAATTTTTCATTACTATACAAGTGGCAGTGATGTCCCCTGTTTCACTCTGATTTTTTCTTTTTTATCTTATTCAGTCTTGATAAAGATTTATTAAGCTTATTGTATAGTTTGAGTTCTTAATATTATTCTAATCATTCACAAATATTTTTATTTCTCTTCTTAAACTCATAGATATAGATTATTGTATTTTATTGTCTTATAGTTTAAATATTTTCTAAGTTGTTTTAGTTGAATTATTTTTATCCAGATTTGTAGCACTCATTTATACAGCTTCTTGTTTAATTAGTGTCACAGTTCACATTCAGTTATTCTGTAGCAAATTGAAATTTTAATTCTACTTAAACATCTCATCTATTTATTTACATATTAAAAGTCATTTCTTAAGACAGAGCTAGTATATGTGGATGGTATATTTTCTGACCCTTTACAATTGAAAAACTAATTCTGTAGCTTTCACATTGTCCTTCTAATTTCTGAAGAAGTTTTCCCTTCTAAGTATTATGGCAGAGAGAACAATGAGGTTAGCTGAACTTTTTCTCTGTAGGTGTCACCTGCCTAAATACTAATGGAACTTATACTTACTATGTTAACAAAAATGTAGTTGAAGTCTTGTTTGTAGATTTCTTTCCTGAAACTTACTGAGTTCTTTTGTTTGGTTATTAAAGTGTATTTTAGCTCAGACAAATTTTCTTCTATCAGAAATTTCATAAGAGGTTATATTCTCTAATAATTTTTAGGGCCTCAAAACTACCTTTTGAAATACTAAAAATATATATCATATAATATTTACTTATGTACCTATTTTATATCAAGCCACACAAAATATTAATAATTTCTAAAACTAGAAATTGTACAGTTTCTATTTGTGATCACAAATGCATTAAATTTTAAAATGAATAAGAAATTAAACCAAGATATAACTAACCACTAGGAAATTTTAAGAGATCTAACACAACTCTTGCATTAATGAGAATATAAAAAAAGAACAATATATTGTCTTTTACCATATAAAACACAAAAAATAGAAGGCATGAGTATAATTATATTCAGGGCAGAGAAGCTAAAGTTATTTCAAAGAATTTTATTTATAAAATGCATCCACCTCAACAACCTTACAAATTCATTCTCATAAACTCTCAAGGAACAGACAATTCTTATACATAAAATGTTTGAAAAAATAGCTAGTATGCTAATGCCAAAACCTAATAATGTACCTTAAAAATGAAGCAAGCCAGTCTCACTGATGACTATAAGTACTACATTCTGAAGAACATTTTAGCAAATTGAATCCAGCAGTCTCTCATAAAATAATATAATACATAGCCAATTTTATTTCAGAAATACAAGATGTACTGCATCTCTCATTCTCAGAAGTTGATCTTGCTTCTTACTTCACTGAGAAGACAAGCTCATGCAGTACAGATATTTTGAACTTTTTTTTAATATTAAGTGTCTCTGCAATGCTAACCCTCCAGCTGGTCTTTTAATCCCAACTCTTCTTGATTCTGTTAGTACTTTTCCCATCACTGTATTCCCACTTCAGCTTCCCACATCTTCAATGAGACCTCTCCATTGACTCATTCCTTTACATCTGCAACATCAAGCAATGACTAATTCTTCTTCTCTTTACAGAATTAGTTTTCTACTTCACTCCCTCACCATGTACTTATTTCTTAACCATCTGCAATTTATATCCTGTTCCACCTTTGTCCCACTTCCCTCAATATCTCCAACATCTCACTTGTCCAAACAAGTTGAATTTTCTCATACTCTCCTGTCATTGATCTACAAAATTAATGCTGTTGACCACCCTCCTTTGCCTGTAGTGACTCCACTTTTCCTTGAGTGTTCTTCTACCTCTCAGAATGTTTTTCTCATGCTTCTTTTCAGGTTCCTCTTCTCCAGTCATTCATATAAAAAAAAGTGTCTGTTGTTGGTCCTCCTCTCACCCAATTCTCCCTTCCTATTAGATTTATTCACTTTTGAGTTTGAAAAATACTACCATGTGAATGCATACTGATATGAAATTAAATAATTAAATAAGTTATAAAAAGTACCGCAAAAAGGCCCTGAGGATGAGGCAATTTCCAGACACCCATCTACTTCATTCTTCCCACTCTTGTACAATTCTTTCTTTTTTTAATTTTCATTTTCAAGTCCTTTTCTATTTTGACTTGTAGCTCCAAAATTTCTGTTCCTTTCCAGACACACTGATAGCATGGCTGCCTCCCAAACTCAAGTCATGCCATACAGAGAAACACATCTCACTATTCTAATTTATTTTCTGAATCCTTGAATATTGTAATACAATCTTCACACCACCACCAAAGTTATTTTCCTAAAGCATGAATAATACCAGGATATCTCTCACAAAAATCTTCAACAGTCACATTGCTGTCATGTGGTCTCACTTTTAGCTTATATAGTTTTGTACTGCAGTCATTTTGCATGTGTTTATTTTCTCCAACTAGCCTGTAACTCTTTGAGAGCAAGTTCTATGTTTGCCCCACATGTATCTCCACAAAATTTCTCAACATTTACATAGTAGAAGCTCAATAAACATTTGCAGATGGGTGGATAGATGGATGGATGGATGAAATTGTGATAGATAAGATTTTTCCCTACAATTGATTTTGCAGACAACCTCATGAACACTCCTCTAATCAAATTTCATAATGCTCATTTAAACCTTTAGTGATTTCATTTGTTACACCAGAAAGCAAAGTAAAAATCTATAAGTGACAAAAGCAATTTTAGGAGCTAAAATTATGATCTGTTTAATCCCAGATCAGAGCCTGACATTTGATATCCCTTGATAAAGTAACTTTGTCAGGAGCTGAGTAAACATAAAGAAATATTTAGCTAATAGGAACATTTTCTTAGTTAACAGGGTAAATCAGAGAAGAGAAGCTAATTAATTACTCAAGGTTCTTGCTACAACTCTACCAGTAGCTACTAAAGACTGTTTACTTCCCCTTGAACTTTTCAAATTAGATTTCAGCTGATCCTTCTATAATACGAAACAGTTTGCCAAGCCTGTCTCCTTCCTGTGGGAAGTTAATTTTTAAAAAATCTACCAAGTAATCTCCTACAGTAATATAAATGGTTAGTTAGATAATCTGAAAACTAATGAAGTAGATAATGTGTTTTGACAGAACCCACAAGTCATATTCTAACTTTTGGATAAAACCTAACTTCCAAATAAATATATAAAAATATATACAAAACCCTGAATAAGAGAATATATTTGAACTGAAAAGTACACACTTTCTTGCAAGAGAAACCTTATGCTTTTATGAGGAATATTGTTAATATAGGTAGCAGCTAGAAATGAGCAGCCAGAGGGAAAATAAAGCAGGGCCCTCGATTTATCAGTCTAACAAAGAACTTAAAACAGGGACTGGAAACAGAGGAAGACATGTCTCACCAATTGACTTAGCAGTCCTGAGCCTGGTTGAAAAAAATTGCTGGGTGCTCCAAACATCACAAGCAAGGATAGGGCAGGATGAAGGGCATTCTTGAGACTCTGCTGGGAAAGGGAGCCTCTGTAACAATTTCATTAAGACAGAGAGCCTTTGCTAACTGAGAAAGAAAGCCTTTGTAGCTGTACATTATTCCCAAGGTTTGAATGGGGGAGAAGGTGAGGAACCTAGAAGTTGACTAAGGTACATGACCCTTGAATCCCAATAGTCGGCATACTAAGATTAGCTAAGTACGTGCTTGTAGCCTCAGCTCAAGTGGAACAAACTTACTAACAATTTTATTTTCTGGATACATGGGGCATTTAGACTAGTTGGGTGCCTGTCTGTAGTTACGTGCTTGTGTGTTTCATAAATAATGTCATTTCCACTATGCGTGTTCATCTCTCGCTTAAATCCTTCTCTTGCCAGCAAGAGAACAGGGGAAAAAGCTCCGGGTGGGAGGGGGAGCCTCCTGACTCTGATCTCTCCCAGCAACAACGTGAGCACTTGGTTAACTCATTTTTACTTAACACTGAAAAACCTTTCGATCGAGGAGGGAAAAAACAGTTTTTCTTCTGTTTACATTTACAACAAAATATGGTACAGAATTCAAAATAATTCTGAAGGAAATGAGAGTTGAGTTATCAGACTCTTAGTGTTCAGAACGAGGGGATGAGTTATCTTTTAATCGGCTTGCCTAGAGGTTAAACTCCAAACCCTGACATCTACCCCACTGTGGGCTGTTATTATGCAGTGTATTTATCTAAACTACAAGCTGACGTCTCACACACAACTTGGAAAAGTATAGGTCCAACAGATGTGTAGTATGTTTTACCCACTAATCTGGCAGACCTAGAAAAATTATTTCCCAGAACACATTTTGTATACTGTGGAGATTTCAGTGCCAGAATTGGCGTTGGCTCATTAGAACCCGTGGAAAAATCTGAAAAGTATATATTAGCCCAGCAGGCTTTTCCCTGGAATGAATATTTCGGAATAAGCACAAAAATTTGGTGTGTGGTTACTCAAATTCCTATCCTTATATCCAATACACTGTATCCATAGAACCAGATAAAATAACCCCTGTGGAATCTGAATGGCTCAAACAAGCACAGTGCCAGCACCATGTCGTCGGACAGCACAAAATTTTCTCCCCATTCACAGATGTCGTTGACAACATTAGAGTTAACTAAACAACTGAAAGCAACATCCAGTAACTAGTTTTGACACTTGATATCCCTGATAATCATTGCCACTCTCCTCCATTTACATATTTTGGAAGTCACTAAATGTTTACCAATTGAAACTTTTAGAAAGCATATCAATTATGTTAAGTAAACTATGCTAATATTAAAAATAAAGGAGATTGCAGAGAAAGCAATTTTCCTGGATTCTCATACCCTGGTTTCTATTTGTTTTGTTATGTTTCTAAAGAAGACTCTAATGACCTCCCTTGCATGTTGCAATAATCCCATTTATTTATTTATTTTTATTCTCTTTCCCACTAGTCTCTACCTCAATCAATACTGTTACTATAGTAATTTTACTATGCATTTATTTGGTATCATCTCTTTCTTGCAAAACATTTTTAGTGACTCTCCGATGTTTAAGAATATACTTTGAATTCTTTAACCTAACCTTCAGTCCTCCAAAGTCAAATAAATCTCCAAAGTTGCATTATTTCCAATAACATTTACTCACTTAACAAATGAAGCTTATAGGTACCCAAAATGCACTGTTTTTCTTTTGCTCTTTCCTCTTCATTAATTTAAAATGTTTTTCCTTTCCTCTCTAACTGGCTAAAGACTATCTTTTAAGAATCAACATACTAATTTACCTAAAACTCTTTCTCTTGATGACAATGATGTTTCTGTCAGCTGAAATAGAGCAATTATAGGCTGTAACATTTATTAAGGATTTTTCATGGTGGCCTAACTCTCCTATTATTCTCTTGAAATATTATTGAAATTTTGTGTAAAATATTGTATTAAAATTTATATTTAAATTATGTATTAAAATTTATATTACACTTTTAAATATTATTTAAATTTGGGGTGGTGACTTTTCCAGCTAGATGGAAAAGATTTGGGGGCAGGATTTTTTGCTTTTTGTGTCTCCTCTAGCGGTGAGTACATGCTATGTCTGTGTTCCTACTAACTGCTGACTTTGTTGAAAATGAAATTTACTGTCCCTATGGTTCAGAGATTATAGTTAAAAATTAAAGATAAACACACATGCACACATACCCCTCTAGACACACAAAAATCTAAAAGCATATACATCCAAGGTTATTTTTTATTATTTATTATAAAAAATGTTTAAGCATGTGCAAAAACATAGGATGGCATAATGAATCCCCATTGACTCATTATACAGCTTCAACAATGATTAATTTACAACTAGTCTTGTTACACCTTATACCTAGACATCTCTTTCCTCAGTGTATTGTTTAAAACCAAATCCCAGATATCATATCAACATCAGAAATATTTTTAAAATGCACTCACAATAAGCTATGTAATCAAGTAGTAAGTAGGTTATTGGACTGGCTATTACATCAGAGCCATGTAGGGAGGCTGCATGAAGGTAAAGTAAACCCAAGTTAGATAGACTAAAATCACGGTAGACAGAGCTGCAGAGAATGCTTCTTATTTCTCAAAGGAACCAGACATTCTAGATGCTTTCTCTTTAGAATAATCCTCTACATGGCTACTTCTGTGAAGGAATGGACAATTGACTTCCTCTTATATTGTGGCTAATGTACTAAATATCATTATTTAAAAAGCCACTCATCTTTCTTCATTCTTACTTCTTTGTTCTGCAAAAAAGATCATGGACACTCTCTAAACAGCAATAATTTGTAATAGTCATGACAGTGCACAATAACTCAGCCTCGGGAGCTGGTTAAAAGTACTTAGTTTGAGAACTTCAGGGCTCAGATTTGCTGAAACATTATATATAAAACAAAGAAAGCCGCAATCTCACCAACAGTGCACTAGGGTTCCCTTTTCTCCACAACCTCTCCAACACTTCTTGTTTGTTACTTTGTTTGTGATGGCCATCCTCACTGTTGTGAAGTGTTATCTCATTGTGGTTTTAATTTGCATCTCTCTGATGGCTAGTGATGCTGAGCATCTTTTCATGTGTCTCTGGACCTTCTCTATGTCCTCCTTGGAGACGTGTCTGTTCAAGTCCTTTGCCCATTTTTTAATTGGGTTGCTTGTCTTCTTAGAGTGGAGTCATGTAAGTTCTTTATATATTTTGGAGATTAAGCCCTTGTCTGAGATATCATTGGCAAATATGTTTTCCCATACAGTTGGTTCTCTTTTTATTTTAATACTGTTTTCTTTAGTTGTGCAGAAGCTTTTTATTTTGATGAGATCCCATTTGTTTACTCTTTCCTTTATGTCCCTTGCTCTAGGGGACATATCAATGTAAATGTTGCTGCGTGAAATATCTGAGATTTTCCTGCCTACGTTCTCCTGTAGGACTTTAATGATGTCATGGCTTATATTTAAATCTTTTACCCACCTTGAATTTATTTTTGTGTATGGTGTAAGTTGGTGCTTAAGTTTCTTTCTTTTTTTTTGCATGTGGCTATCCAGCTCTCCCAACACCACTTGTTGAAGAGGCTATTTTTACTCCATTTTATGTTGCTGCCCCCTTTGTTGAATATTCATTGACTGTAGAGACTTGGGTTTATTTCTGGGCTCTCTGTTCTGTTCCATTGGTCTGAGTAACTGTTTTTATGCCAGTACCAGGCTGTTTTGATTACAGTTGCCTTATAATACAGTTTGGTGACAGGTATTGTGATTCCCTTCTACTTTGCTCTTCTTTCTCAAAATTGCAGCAGCTATTCGGGGTCATTTATGGTTCCATATAAATTTTTGAAGTGTTTGTTCTATATCTGTGAAATATGACATTGGTACTTTAACAGGGATTGCCCTGAATTTGTAAATTGCTTTGGGTAGTATGGACATTTTGATGATGTTAATTCTTCCGATCCATGAACACGGTATATGTTTCCATTTGTTTGTGTCTTCCTTAATTTCCTGCTTCAGTGTTGTGTAGTTTTCTGCATACAGATATTTTACCTCTTTGACTAGGTTTATTCCTAGGTATTTTATTTTTCTTGTTGTTATATCAAATGGGATTTTTTTCTTGATTTCTGCTTCTGCTGTTTCATTGTTGGTATACAAAAATGCCTTTGATTTCTGGATATTGACTTTGTATCCTGCTGTTTTGCCAAATTCATTTATTAGGTTGAGCAGTTTTTTGGTGTAGTCTATAGGATTTTCTATGTACACTATCATGTCATCTGCAAACAATGGAATTTTGTTTCCTCCTTTCTGATTTGGATGTCTTTTTTGTCCTTTTCTTGTCTGATCACTGTGGCTAAAACTTCAAATACTATGTTGAATAGAAATGGTGAAACTGGACAACTACTACGAAAAACATTATGGAATTTTCTCAGAAAACTAAAAATGTATCTGCCTTTTGACCCAGCAATTCCACTGCTAGGATTATATCCTAACCCTGAAATACCAATCTAAAAGAACCTATGCACCTCAATGTTCACAGCAGCACAATTTACAATAGCCAAGTGTTGGAAGCAACTTAGGTGCCCATCAGTAAATGAACGGATCAAAAAACTATGGTACATTTACACAATGGAATTCTATGCAGCAAAAAGAAAGAAGGCGCTCCTATCCTTTGGCACAGCATGGATGGAACTGGAAAGCATTATGCTAAGGGAAGTAAGGCAGGAGATGAAAGACAAATATCGTATAATCTCACCTTCAACAGGAACCTAAATAACAAAACAAACACACAAAATATAACCAAAGACACTGAAATAGAGAACAGGCTGACAGTGACCAGAGGGGAGAGGGGAGGGAATTTCAGGGGAATGGGTAAGGGTTTGCAGGAACAAGTATAAAGGACACATGTACAAAAACAAGAGAAGTAGAAATGGGAGGGAGGTGGGGAGGGCTGGGGGTGTGCTGGGATGGGAGTAAAAAGCAGAAAACTGTACTTGAACAACAATTAAAATAAAATTTAAAAAAGCAAAAAATAAATAAAACAAAGAAAGCTGCATAGAGATTCATAGTACTGAAACTCACAGATTTCCTTCACAACTAGAAGAATAATCTGGAATAACTAATTGACACAACTATATTTCTTGTGCTGTTTGGGATGTCTGTACTAAGAAATGTACCTTATTCAATATATATTCAAGAATCAAATCAGAATATCTAGATTACATGTTTGAAAAGTTGTTTTAGAACAGAATTACAGGAAAAGATGGTGAACTTTGAGATGTTGTAGAAAAGATAGTTTAATTGAGGATGAAAGAAAATGTTACACTATATGACAAATCAAAGCAGGTAGCCACATGTTTTTATTTATATTTGTTGATTTTTAGAGAGATAGAGGGAGGAGAGGGAGCAAGACAGACAGGCAGACATTGATTTATTGTCCCACTTATGGATGCATTCATTGGTTGATTCTCGTACACGCCCTGCCTGGGGATCGAACCCACAACTTTGAAGTATCAAGATGGCACTCTAACAAACTGAGCAGCCCAGCCAGGGCTGTGGTCATGTATTTTTGATGTTTCAATTTTTTTTATTCTATGTCAAGTCTCAGAATATTTATGAAGTAACAGTTTTCATAAACTCCCTTATTTGCCATTAATATATAATACTTTCAGCTAGTTAAATTTCACAAGTTTTACATGCAATTTCTGAAACATGCATTACCAATCAGATATGTACTTTGCCAGAGTATGTGTAGAGGGAGTGTGTGAGAGTCTGCTGGTAGAGGCTGCAATGTGAGGGGAAACTAGCAGGCGCTCGCTCTCTCTCTCTCTCTCTCTCTCTCTCTTGATTTGTAATTGAATTTATTGGAATGACATTGTTTAGCAAAATTATATTGGTTTCAGGTATACAATTCTATAATATATCATCTGTATATTGTATTGTGTGTTCACCACCCCAAGTCAAGTCTCTTATCATTCATTATCCCCCCTTTACCCTCTTCTATCTCCCCCAACCCCCTTTTCCCTTTTTGTGAGGAAAGGTAAAGGGCAGGAGAGAGAAGGCAGAGCAAGGGGAGGAGGTGGTCAGAACAATGGGAGGTAGGAATACAAGAGCTTGTTTGTGAAGTACTGGAAGGAACCAGGAGCGAGGGAGTGAGGGAGAGAAACAAGGAGGAAGGAAGCCTGAGAGAGACAGAGAGAAAGATTAAAAATATAGAGAGGGGTTGATGCTGATTTTAAAAGATATGAAAGGGAATCAGCAAAGCAGTCGTAGGATGGAACATGAGCAGAAAGCAAAAATCCTTTCTTCTGAGACTGAAGAATAGGAAGTGAGAGTAAAAGTCAATGTCACTTGGTACTGTGAGAGACAGAAATAATTCATTATTGAAGACCTCAATTTTCAATAAAAGGAAGAACAGATCGATGTTGTAAGAGACTAGGGAAAACTAAAGGACTTGCAGTGGTTCTTTGGGGAACTGGCAACAAGAGCCTACAAAGGGACAAGTGAAGCCGCTGCTGAGTGTGGCTGAGTGTCCGGCTGAGTGGCCATGGAGAACACTAATGTGATATTATCCCACCACAGACAACTAAGCATGATGAAAGCTCTGTCTGGCCTAGTCTAGAGAACGTGCTACTCTATAAAACTAATCTGCCATAGCAGGCTGGCTGACTGTCAAGCAGGAGACAATTTTCTCACCAGAGAAATTGTTGTCCTCAAAGAATTTCTTTTTTACTTTTTTGCTCACTTACTACTCCCAGTGTGGGAAGGCCAAGATTGTCCCCAACATCTGAGGAGAACTGGCATGGGCCTCAGAGCAATGGGAACTAAATGGGGCCCAGTGGTCAGATGTGTCCTGCAAATGTTTTGCCTGAGTGTTTTAAAATGTGGAAAATTAAACATAAAACTCCAGATTTGCCATTTTTGCTTTAAAAGTCCAGAGATTACTTGGTTTGTGTAAAGAGTGGGCTACAGGAGAACTGGGCATGATGCTGGCAGTGGGTTTGTCATATATGGCCTTTATTATGTTTAGGCATGTTCCCTCTATCCCCATTTTGCTGAGAATTTTTATCATAAATGGGGACTGAATTTTATCAAATGCTTTCTCTGAATCTGCTAACATGACCACGTGGTTTTATCCTTAATTTTGTTTTATGGTGAATCACATTTATGGATTTGTGAAAGTTGTACCAACCTTGCATTCTCAGAATAAATCCAATTTGATCATAGCGTATATCTTTTTGGACTATAATTTTCTTTCTTGTAGTGTCTTTATCTGGTTTTGAAATTAGGATTATGCTGGCCTTGTAAAATGAATTTAGGAAGCTTCCTTCCCCTTGAATTTTATGAAAAAGTTTGAGAAGCAGAGGTGTTATTTCTTGGAATGTTTGGTAAAATTTAATTGTGAAGCCATCTGGTCCAGGGCTTTTGTTTGTTGGGAGTGTTTTGATTACTGCTTTAATTTCAGTAGGTGTAACCAGTCTATTCAGATTCTCTAATTCTTCCTGATATAGTTTTGTAAGATTATATGTTTCTAGGAATTTATCCATTTGCCCAGGCTGTCCAGTTAGTTGACATATAGTTATTAATAATATTTTCATAAAATCCTTTGTGTTTCTTTGGTGTCAGTTATTTTGCCTCCTTCATTTCTTTCTTTTTAAATATGTTTTATTGATTATGCTATTACAGTTTTCCCATTTTCCCCCTTCACTTCCCTACATGCTACACACTCCCTCACACCCACATTCCCCCACTTTAGTCCATGTCCATGTGTCATACTTATAAGTTTTTTAGCTTCTGCATTTCCCATACTATTCTTACTCTCGCCCTGTCTATTTTCTACCTACCATCTATGATACTTATTCTCTGCACCTTTTCCTCCTCTCTCCTCCTCACACTCCCCTGTTGCTAACCCTCCATGTGATCTCCATTTCTGTGATTCTGTTACTGTTCTAGCTGTTTGCTTAGTGTGCTTTTGTTTTTGTTTTAGGTGCGGTTGTTAATAATTGTGGGTTTGCTGTCATTTTACTGTACATGTTTTTTATCTTCTTTTTCTTAGATAAGTCCCTTTAACTTTTCATATAATAAGGGCTTGGTATTGATGAACTCCTTTAACTTGATCTTACCTGAGAAGCACTTTATCTGCCCTTCCATTCTAAATGATAGCTTTGCTGGATAGAGCAATCTTGGATGTAGGTCCTTGCCTTTCGAGACTTCAAGTACTTCTTTCCAGCCCCTTCTTGCCTGTAAGGTCTCTTTTGAGAAATCAGCTGACAGTCTGATCGGAACTTCTTTGTAGGTGACTGCCTCTTTGTCTCTTGCTGCTTCTAGGATTCTCTACTTCATTTTAATCTTGGCTAATGTAATTATGATGTGCCTTGGTGTGTTCCTCCTTGTGTCCAACTTCTTTGGGACTCTCTGAGCTTCCTAGACTTTCTGGAAGTCTATTTACTTTGCCAAATTAGGGAAGTTCTCTTTCATTATTTATTCAAATATCTTTTCCACTTGTTGCTCTTTTTCTTCTCCTTCTGGTACCCCTACAATTCTGATGTTGAAATTTTAAGAATATCCTGGAAGTTCCTAAGCCTCTCCTCACTTTTTTGAATTCTTGCTTCTTCATTCTTTTCTGTTTGGTTGTTTCTTTCTTCCTTCTGATCCACTCCATTGATTAGAGTCCCAGTTTCCTTCCCATCACTATTGGTTCCCTGTATATTTTCCTTTATTTCACTTGGCATAGCCTTCATTTTTTCATCTAATTGCAACCAAATTCAACCAATTCTGTGAGCATCCTGATTACCACTGTTTTGAATTGTGTATCTGATAGGCCAGCTATCTCTTTGTCACTTAGTTGTATTTTTTTCTGGAGCTTTGATATATTCTTTAGTTTGGGCCATTTTTTTTTTTTTTTTTGTCTTTTTGCACCTGTTATGTAGTGAGGGGTGGAGTCTTAGGTGTTCACCAGGGTGGGGCAACCCACATCACTGGGTTGTGATGCTGTGTCTGGGGCAGGGGTCCAAGAGGGATCAATGGCGTGTGCTCTACTCTCTGTCAGATTTCAGTCACTTCCCCACCTTCCCCCAAGCAAATTGGGCCCTTCTGGTGCTGATTCCCATGTGGGTGGGTTTGTGTATGTTCTAGGACCCTGTGGGTCTCACCAATGAACTCTCCTGTGAGTCTGGGAGTTTCTCCTGGCACCTCAACCTCCACAGGTGTTTTCAGTTGGTGTTTTGAGGCTTTATTTCCCCACACCGGGCCCCTGGCTTATGTGGTCTGTCTCCCTCCCTAGTTTCACTTAGTTTATCTATGCACAAATGTGGGACCGCCAGTCCACCAGCTGCCTTGTGGACAGTGCCCCTCCACAATCCACTGCCTCACTGGGTCTGCCCACTGCCACCCCATGGGCCCAGGGGCTTCCAGCTGCTGCCTTGCATACCCAGGGTCCACCAGCTACCACTCTTTTTGCTGCAACCCCTATCCAGCTGGCCACCCAACTCTGCCCCTCCTACCAGTCTGGATGAATGTGTCTCCTTTAACTCCTTGGTTTGTTGGACTTCTATACAGTTCAATTTTCTGTCAGTACTGGTTGTTTTTTGTTTCTAAACTGTTGCTGTTCATATTTTGGTTGTTCGAGGAGGCACAATGTGTCTACCTACACCTCCATCTTGGCCGGCAGTCCTCTTTCATTTCTGATTTTATTTATTTGTGTCCTCTTTCTTTTTTCTTGATGAATCTGGTTAAAGGTTTGTAAATCTTGTTTATGTTTTCAAAGAGCCATCTCTTGGATTCATTGATCTTTTGTATCATTTTTTAGACTCTATTTCATTTATTTCTGCTCTGATCTT
Organism: Anoura caudifer; assembly: GCA_004027475.1. Taxonomy (NCBI): domain Eukaryota; kingdom Metazoa; phylum Chordata; class Mammalia; order Chiroptera; family Phyllostomidae; genus Anoura; species Anoura caudifer. Next base: position 114,457 of record PVKU01003028.1, on the reverse strand, counting down.
TATTATTTCCTTCCTTCTACTCACTTTGGGCTTTGTTTGTTATTCTTTTTTCAAGTTCCTTTAAGTGTAAAGTTAGGTTGTTTTTTGTTTGTTTGTTTGTTTGTTTGTTTGAGATAGGCCTATAATACTATGAATTACTATGTAATAGTATGAATACTCTTAGGGTTGCTTTTCCAGTGTCCCACAGATTTTGGGCTGTTGTGTTCTCATTTTTGTTTGTTTTGAGATGTCTTTTGATTTCTTCCTTGATCTTGTTGTTGACCCATTCATTGTTTAATAACGTGTCATTTAGCTTCCATGTCTTTGCATGTTTTCAGCATTCTTCTTGTAATTCATTTCTAGTTTTATAGCATTGTGGTCAGAGAAGATGCTTCATATAATTTCAATCTACTTAAATTTATTAAGATTTGTTTTGTGTCCTAACATGGTATATCTTAGAAAATGTCCCATGTGCACTTGAAAACTATGTCTGTCCTGCTGCTTCGGGGTGAAATATTCTGAAGATGTCAATTAAATCCATTTGATCTAGTGTATCATTTATAGCCACTCTGTCCTTATTGAATTTCTGTCTGGAATATCTATCTATTGAAGTCAATGAGGTATCAAAATCCCTGACTATGACTGTAATTCTGTGAATCTCTCCCTTTATGTTTATCAAGATTTGCTTCACATACTTAGGTGCTCCTATGTTGGGTTCATAAATGTTTACTAGGGTTATATCCTCTTGTTGGATTTTTCCCTTTATCATTGTATAGTGTACTTCTTTGTCTCTTACTATAGCCTTGGTTTTAAAGTCTATTTTGTCAGATAAAAGTACTGCTATCCCAGCTTTTCTTTCTCTTTTCATTTGCATGAAATATGTTTTCCATCCCTTTGCTTTTAGTATGTGTGTATCTTTCAATCTGAGATGTGTCTCTTGGAAGCCATATATATTTACGGGTCTTGTTTTCTTATCCATTCAGCTATCCTATGTCTTTTGGTTAGAGCATTTAAGCCATTTATATTTAAGGTGATTTATTGATAGATATATATTTGGTGCCATTTTTTTTTTACTATTTTTTTCTGTCTTTTTATTTTTCTTCTTTTTCTTCTTCTTAAAGCAAGCCCTTTAACATCTGTTGCAGTACTGGTTTGGTGTTAACAAGCCCCTTTAGGTTTTTTTTTTTTTGTCTGGGAAGCTCCTTATTTCTCCTTCAATTTTAAATGATAACTTTGCTGTGTAAAATAGCCTTGGTTGTAGGTCTTTGCTTTTTATCACCTTAAATATTTCACATAATTTCCTTCTGGCCTGAAATGTTTCTGTTGAGAAATCAGGTGACAGTCTAACTGCAGCTCCCTTGTGTGTAACTACCTGGTTTTATCTTACAGCTTTTAGGGTTCTCTCCCTGTCTTTAAGCCTTATGATTTTAATTATAATCTTACTCTTTGAGTCCAAATTGTTTGGGACTCTCTAAGCTTCCTGGACTTTTGTGTCTTTTTCCTTCACCAGATTAAGGAAGTTTTTTGGTCATTATTTCTTCAAATAGGTTTTCTATCCTTTGTTCTCTCTCTTTTCCTTCTAGTATTCCCATGATGGGGGTGTTGTGATGCTTCACATTTTCCAAAATGTTTTTTAGGCTATCCTAATTTTTAAAAATTATTTTTTCTCTTTGCTGCTTTACCTTGGTGTTTTTTTTTTTCCTACCTTTTCTTCCAAATCACTGATTAGATCCTTGGCTTCATCTAACCTACTATTTATTCCTTCTAGTGTATTATTTATTTCATATATTACATTCATTACTTCTGACTGGTTCTTTTTCATGGTTTTTATGACATTTTTCATGTTGTTCAGTATCCTTGTAATCATTACTCTAAAATTTCTGTCTCATAAATTGCTTGCTTCCATTTCATCTAGCTCTTCTTCTAGAGAATTCTCTTGTTCTTTTTCTTACAATCAGAAACAGGGAAGTCTGATTTCACCTCTCTTTTCAACATAGTACTGGAAGTCTTAGCCACAGCAACTAGATAAAGAGAAGAAATAAAAGGCATCCAAATTGGAAAGGAAGAAGTAACCCTATGCTTATTTGCAGATGACATGATACTGCACATAGAGAACCACAAAGATTCCACCAAGAAACTACTAGAACTCATAAGTGAATTTAGCAAAGTAGCAGGATGCAAAGTTAATATCAAGAAGTTAGTTGCATTTTTATACCAATAATGAACTAACAGATGGGGAAATTAAGAAAACAATCCCACTTCACAACTGCTTCAAAAAGAATAAAATACCTACAAATAAACCTAACCAAGGATGTAAAAGACCTGTACTTGGAAAATTATAAGACACTAAAGAAAAAAATTGAAGAGGATACAAATAAGTGGAACCACATATGACATTCATGGATAAGATGAATTAACATCATTAAAATGTCCGTGCAACCTGAAGTAATCTATACATTCAATGCAATTCCCATCAAGATTCCAATGATGTATTTCACAGAACTAGAACAAGTATTTCAAAAATGTATATGAAACCACAAAAGGCCATGAAGAGCAACAGTGACTCTGAAAACAAAGATCAAAATTGGAGGAATCACACTATATAATATGAAACTATACTATAAGTCCATAATAATCAAAACAGTGTGGTACTGGCATAAAAGCAGACACATAGATTAGTGGAACAAATATAGAGCCCAGAAATAAATCCACATCTTCATTGTCAATTAATATTTGACAGAGGAAGCAACCACATATAATGGGCTCAAGACACTTTATTCAATAAATAGTGTTGGGATAATTGGATAGATACATGCAGAAAAAAAGAAACTAGACCAAATTCTTACACCAAACACAAAAATTAATTCAAAGTGGATTAAATACTTAAATGTTAGTCCCAAACCATAACAATCCTAGAAGAATACATAGGCAGCAAAATCTTGGACATTGCTCATAGCAATATTTTATAGAATATATCTCACCAGGCAAGGGGAACAAAAGATGAAATAAATAAATGAGACTATATCAAATTAAAATTTTTTTGCACAGCAAAGGAAATCATAAACAAAAAAAGACAACCCACAGGATGGGAGAACATATTTGCCAATAAATCTGAGAAGGAGTTAATATAAAAAATTTAACCCTGGCTGGAGTAGCTCAGTGGATTGAGCACAGGCCTGCAAACCAAAGGGTCGCTGGTTCAATTCCCATTCAGCACACTTGACTGGGTTGTGGGCCAGGTCCCCAGTAGGGGGAGTGCAAGAGGCAACCATACACTGATGTTTCTCTCCCTCTCTTTCTCCCTCCCTTCCCTCTGTCTATGAAAACAAATAAAATCTTAAAAAAAATATATAAAGAACTTGCAAAACTCAACACTAAAAAAAAAAACTCAATTAAAGAATTGACAAAGGACCTAAATAGACACTTCTCCAAAGAGGACATCAGCTGGTCAATAGAGATATGAAAAGATGCTCAAAGTCACTAATCATAAGAGAAATGCTAATTAAAACCCCAATGAGATACTATCTGACATCTGTGAGAAGGGCTAACAACAATAAATCAACAAACAACAAGTGCTGGTGAGGATGTGAAGAAAGAGAAAACCATTTGTACTGTTGGTGGAAATGCAGATTTTTGTAGCCACTGTGGAAAGTAATATGGAGACACCTCTAAAAACCAAAAATGGATCTGCATTTTGACACAGCTATTTCACTTCTGGAAATATATCTGAATGAATGCAAAACAATAATTTGAAAGAACACGAGCACCTTTATGTTCATTGCAGCATTATTTACAGTTAGCAAGGCATGGAAGCAGCCTAAATGTCCATCAATAGATGAGTGGATAAAGCAACTATGGAATATTCACACAATGGAATACTACTGGGACATAAAAAGGACAAAAATTTTACCCCTTCCAACAGTATGGATGGACCTGGAGAACTTTTCACTAAGTGAAATAAGGTAATCAGAGAAAGAAAAGTACCATATGATTTAAATCATGTATGGAATCTAATGAACAAACTGAGTTAACAAGGAAAATGGGAACAGGCTCATAGATGGAGAGCACGTTAACACCTTGGGGGCAGAAGGAGGTTATAAGGTGGAGAGATTGAGCAAAAAAGAAAAAGGACTAATGGACCTGGATAACAGTGTGGTGAGTGCTGGGGGAAGAGGGCATAAGGTGGTAATAGAAAAAATTCAATAAATATTAAATTAAAAAATTAAATTAATTAAATTTTTAAAAAAGAAATTGGGACTGCCACACATTCTTTTGTTCACCATGCTACACCTCTTCTTGTTATCTTAATTCACATATTTCTACCTTCTGCTAGAAAGGTAATGGTATTTATTAAGAGGATTATTAATCTAATGTTACACTTTCGCCTATACCACAAAATGCACATAACACCATAGAAATAATGTTTAATATAGAATTTTGGCAATTTATTGATGAGCATATTAAGGCTATTCTGGGGCTGAGAAGCCTGTCTGAGTTTTTCCTCCACTTATTGATAAAGACCATCCAACACTACCCAGCAGGTGAGAGCTAAGACAGTATAAAGTTGTTAGTTGTGCTTGATGTACAAAATCTCACCACTATTGCAATAGCCTCTCACCCAAGGTCTTCTTTGTTCCAGACCTCCTTCTCGTAGGATCTTTCCTCAGTACAGCAGTATCATTCACATCTGTTGTTTTATAAATGTGGCCAGCACAGCACAATGAGGTCGAATAGCTTACCCAATGATACAGCTGCTGGATCTGAGACTAGAATGTGGGCTTTAGTGTTTCTTCCAAGTCAGACTCTTTGTGGTCTATCTTGTTTTTAAAAGTGCAGCTTAATTCCTGAAAACAGAAAACATGGTTTTTGCTAACCTTGTTTGTTGCAATTAAATGCTCCTTGGATTTCATTGTATAGGAATGTAACCCCTACTGCTGTACTCCGTACTCAAATGTATACACATGCTGTCTCATTCAGTAGTAAACACACAGTAATGGTTTCCTTCAAATGAGACACATAGATGAATGGAGTGATTGGTCTTTAAAAAGATATTTCTACTTCATGCACAGGACAGCTAAATTTAGCACAAATTAAAAATGCTTTGAAATAAAATAGTCTTCCAGCAACATTTTTTATGTCTTTTGGATGCTGTTGCAATACTTACTTAGAAAATCTGTGTCTTATTTGGAAAAAAGTGTTTTAGGGTACTGGGTAAATCTGCCAAACCCAGATCTGAAAACCTTCTATTCTTCTCATCTTCAGGAATCTAATACAGTTCACAATAGCCCTGGGAGCTTTGTGTACATTCTAATTTTAAAGAATAGTGAAACTGGCAAGATGAAAGCCTTGTATTTGACAATTATTGTTAATAATAGCTATACTCTACGTGTTTTATTACTGGGGAATTAATTACATGACATTCCACTGTAAATAAACTCTGAGTGGCATTTGTGAAAGAATGAGAATGTGGTATTTAATGCCCTGGCTGGTGTGGCTCAGTGGATTGAGTGCTAGCCTGTGAACCAGATGGTTGCTGGTTCAATTTCCAGTCAGGGCTCATGCCTGGGTTGCAGGCCAGGTCCCCAGGAGGGGGCGCACAAGAGGCAATCACACATTGATGTTTCTCTCCCTCCCTTTCTTCCTCCCTTCCCCTCTCTCTAAAAATAAATAAGTGAAAATCTTGAAAATAAAAAAGTTATTAAAAAGGAATGTGGCATTTAAGATAAATAATTAACAGGACTCTAATTGAGCTTGTGTGGTAACAAGCTAAATTATGGTAATTTTCAAAAACTTTTGCTGATAACTGTAGGAAGTCAAATTCAAGATAAAATAATCTAGAAAGCAGTAGACACAGTCAACTGATTTGACAATAAGGGACAGGGAAGTGTTAATTGTTTATTTAATAAGTAAACAAGCACTTTATTGTACTTACTGTGTGCCAGGCAGTGCTCAAAAATCTTTATAAATATTCAGCAACTGAATCCTCAAGACAAACTTATGAAGTAGATGCACTATTATTATCCTAATTTTACCAATGAGAAAAGAGAGCTGTGGAGAGACTGAGAAATTTGCCCAGATCGTACATCTAACATGTACCTCTCTCAGTTCAACAAATAATATTGTAGTTGACTGTTTGAACATGTTCAGGTGACATAGAAGGAAATACAATTTTTGAGTGAGAAAATAAGGCAAGGAGAAGAGAAGCATAGTTGTATATGAGAAAGACTCAAATGAAGACATAAGCAAAATGCACGGCAGTGAGAAATAGAGATAATGTGCTTAATGAAGACCTGAAGCTGGACATGATCTTAGTTCTCTCTCAGACTCTTTTTTTTTCAGATATGGTGGCCAAGAAAGATTCAATGTTGTGTTCAAACTTCCACAGCTGATTAATATTAGGGGTTGGAGCAGAACTCTGATGGACTCTCCCAATGGGCGACATCTCTGAGCCAGGCCTGCGCTGAGCACTTAGGCTAAAATCTAAACCAAACAGGATCCTCATCCATCCAGAGGTCGCCAGTAAGAGGAAATGACCAATAGATACACAAATAATAACTGAAATGTGAGGTAAGTGCTAGTGGATCTCTGGACAAAGAGAAAAGCTGATTAATAGTGCTTCGGAAGAGAGGGAATACTCTACAGTATAATTAACTGTTTTGTAGCAATATAAAGGACAAGAAAATTTTTGCCAGGCAGGGAAGAGGGAAGGATATTGAGGGCAAAGTATTAAGCCCACCAGACAGACTGCAGTGCTGAAGGAACATGGCCATAGTGTGTCTCAGGAATAGCAAACACATTCAAGCTATTCACTCTGATAATTTTTAATTAAACCAACATTTGCTGAGAGCCTATTATGTGTTAGGCAATGGAACTTCAAAGATGAATGACAAAAATATTGCTGTCTTCAAGTCTCAGGGAGTTTATTATCTAATTAATGAAGTCAGACTTGAGTGGAAGCAAATTAGCTGAAGTGCTAAAAGAGAAGTCATAGTCTATTCTGGGGCTTATAGTCTAAGAATGTAATTCCTATCTGGAGAGGATGTGTTGGAAAGGAAAGGTTTCAAAATAAAGCAACATTTGTGTTTTGTTTTTAGTCTTATTTTATTGATTTTTTTTTTTTGTTTGTTTGTTTTAGAAAGAGAGGAAGGGGAAGAGAGAGAGAAAGAGGGAGACATCGATTTGTTGTCCTGCTTATTGGTTGTTTCTCGTACTTGCCCTGAGCAGAGAGCCAATCCACAGCTTTGGCGTATCTGGACGATACTCTAACCAACTGAGCTATTGGATGAGGGCAACACTTGTTTTGAATCTTGAAAAGTGGATAGGTGTTTAGCTGGAACATAAGTAAATGAAAATCTGACTTAAATAGTACCTTTCTGCTTCTGTCAAAGGCTGTCCTGCTTGATAAGCAGGGAAGCTTGATCTTTATCATGTAACAGGCTCCTCAGGGCATTTGGATGCAAATCAGTTAGATGAGCCTTAAGAGAAAAGAAATAACTCTAAATCTATAAACTTCAAGCATAGCCCACAGTCTCAAATGGTTCTAAGTGACACCAGACCACATGAGGTGTCAAATTCCTTTTAAAGCACTTTCCAGATGAATGAATCACAAAATAAAATGACCATGGCTCTGGAAAATAAATAGAAATCCTGGTCTATTTTATTCTTTTGCTTTACACTGTTGGAAAATCTCAACCAAGCAGTATAGTTTCCTAAACCACACGGGCCTCACCGCAGACCCTGCCAGCTTAGTTCTGGTGTCCAAACATTCAGAGTGAGACTTTGCCTTCATCTCTTTGGGTGGCAACTGAGAAATGGCCCATGGAAAATAAAAGGAACAGATGTGAAAAGAAAAAAAAAAAAAAAAAAAACTGTGACCCTTAATTTTGCAGGTTGAAGAAACCAGACCATACCCAGGCCTTTGCCGTGCACAGGAAATTGGTTAGTGGTAAGAGTGGGTGGGGACAGTGTTGTGGTTTGCATGGATTAATATGTTGGCTCAAAAGTAAGCAGGTTGATGACTAGATCTGTAGTCAATGATCAGTCAGCTTTTGATGGAAATTAATTGAGTGCAACAAAGGACACTTCTCAGCAATGTGCTTACCACCTGTTAATAGGGTTTAACCAATCCTAGACATCTCCAAGTTTGCCTTGAAAATCCAAATGATTTGTCAAACACCATACATGTCTGAGTATATAATGAGCTAGGCTGAACATCAATAAATGCCCTGGGATCTCAGGCATTTTTGAACCAAACATCACAGGGGAAGAAAGAGAATACCAGAAATACATAAGCCATGAAAATAAAAGTGAACAGAAGGATTAACATTTTGAAACACACTTCATCAAACTAATCAACCAGTGCCTAAAACCAGCAATTCCTCTGAAGCCTCTTTAATAAGGCCACAAATCTCCCCTGCTGACACAACAGGCACGCTTTTGCTGGATGGGATGTTGAAGCCTGGACATCTGTTGCCCAAATAAACTTTTTGAAAGGGGTAAGTTCTGTGGACAACGAGCTAGATTCATCATCTTGTGTATAGAAGATTTGTACTTTATGGGAAACCAATGAAAGTGACATGGTGTCATATAAATAAAAACTCTAGTCTTTTCTAACTCATGGACTTTGCAGTAGACTGTAATGTCACTATAGTGACTGCTTGATTTATTGACTTGTGTCAGATGTAATAACACACAGTGAGTAAATAGATTACATCTATAAGATAGATAAGGTACCTGAGGTCAGAAATAAGCAATCTCATCATTTTATCCTAATGTTGACAGCAATAAGACTTTATGTAATTAAATTTGTTTAAACTAAATAGATGATTTTAAACTCTTCAGAATATTTGCATCAGATATTTTTTTAGGACAGTAGACTTAAAATAATTGTAACAAATCATTGTAACAAAACTTTATTTGAAATACAATAGCTAAAGAGGAGGAAGAGTCAAAGGAAGAAGGGGGAGGAAGAGAATAAATTTTGAGGGTAAGAAAAGTGCTAATTTTAATCAACTGGCAATGGTTTGCATCTATATATAACTCATTAACTGTCATTGCATAACAGATGATTGGCTTTTATTTGCTCAGTGATAAAAGATTTCCAATTCTCAGATTCAAAATACCATGAAATGTCATATCTTCTTATGTTAATAATTACTCAGTGGTCAAGAAAAGACAGTATTTGTCCACAAGTGGCTACCAGATTGAATCAGAATCAAGAGTTCCAATAGACTTGTCTGACTTCCAGAAGAATACATTTTTATCCATCATTTTTCCTTCATTTTTTCCAGCAATTTTTGGGTGAACAAAACAGGCAAAATCCCTTTCCAGGCATTCTGGTAAGTAGAGATAATCAACAAAATATACAGTATGTTACATGTTATATATGTTAGATGTTAATAAATGCTAAGGAAATGAGAAAGAAGGGACTAGGGCCAGGACACTCAGGAGAAGGTTGCATTTTAGAACAAGAGATTAGGCAATAACTTGTTAAGAGAGTGTTATTTGAATCAAGATCTGAAAGAGGCAAGAGTGAGCTGGATGTGTAACTAGGAAAAGAGAATTCCAGGAAAGGTAAGAACAAGGGCTAAAGGCCTTGAGGATGAGTATGTGATGTGTTTAGTAATACCCAGGAGGGCAATGTGAGAAGAGGGGCGGGCATGGAAGAGGAAATCAGACAGCTTTCTGAGAACCAAGTTATGGAGCACCTATATATTAACAGGACTTATCTTCTAATCTGATTGTGACAGAGATCCATGGAAGGATTTTAAGCAAAATAATAACATAATATTATTTATGCTTTATAACAGGATCTTTCAAGAAGACTATTAGCCATTCCACAGATGGATGCAACATTCAATCCCCAAAATGGTTGAAACATTAAATTTTTTATTTTCTTAAGTTATACTTCATTGATTATGCTACTACATTTGTCCTTATTTTTCCCCATTGGCTCCCTCCACCCAGTACCCTCCACTTCCTCAGGCAATCACCTAACTATTTTTATGTCCATGGGTCATATGTATTAGTTCTTTGACTACTCCATTTCCTATACTGTAATTTACATCCCCATGGCTGTTCTGTAACTACCTATTTCTACTTAATTCCCTCACCTTTTCACCCATTCCCCAACACCCCTCTCCCATCTGGTAACCATCATAACACTCTCTATATCTATGACTCTGTCTCTGTTCTTGTTTGCTTAGTTTGCTTAGTTTGCTTTTTAGATTCAATTGTTGGTAGATATATATTTTTTGCTATTTTATTCTTTATAGTTTTGATCTTCTATTTGTCTTAAATAATATCTTTTAATATTATTTCCATTATTTATATAACAATGGTGTGGTGATGATGGACTCTAAGTTTTTTTCATGTCTGGGAAGCTCTTTAACTGCCCTTCTATCATTTTTTCTTTATTGTTGTTCAAGTACAGTTGTCTCCATTTTCCTCCCACCTCTCTCCCCCTGCCCACCAACTCCCACCTCCCACCCTAAATCATATACCCCTTTGATTTGCCCGTGGGTCCTTTATATATATTCCTCGATGACACTTCCCCTTTCTTGGGTAGAGCAATCTTGACTGTAGGTTCCTGCTTTTAATGACTATGAATATTTTTGCCAAACCCTTCTAGCCTGTAAAGTTTCTTTTGAGAAATCGCTGACAGTCTTATGGGAACTCCTCTGTAGTCAACTCCTTTGAAAGATAACTGCTTTTCTCTGGCTGCTGTTAAGATCCTCTCTATATCTTTAACCTTTGGCATTTTAATTATGACATGTCTTAGAGTAGACTTCCTTGCATCCATTTTGTTTGGAATTGTCTGTGCTTCCTGGATTTGCATGTCTATTTCCTTCTCCAAATTAAGGAAGTTTTCTTTCATTATTTTTTCAAATAGATTTCCAATTTCTTGCTCTTTCTCTTCTCCTTCTAGCACCCCTATGATGTGAATGTTGGGCCTCTTGAAGTTCTCCCACAGAATAAGCAGGTACTATCCTAGAGGGGTTTTTTTTTTGTTGTTGTTGTTGTTGTTCTGATTGGCTATTTTTTTGCTTCCTTATGTTCCAAATCATTGATTTGATTCTTGGCTTCATCCATTCTACTGTTGCTTCCCTGTAAATTGTTCTTTATTTTAATTACTGTATTCTTTGTTTCCGACTAGATCTTTTTTATGCTGTTGATGTCCTCACTAAGTTCCTTGAGCATTCTTGTAACTAATGATTTGAACTCTGCATCTGATAGATTGCTTGTCTCCATTTTGTTTAGTTCTTTTTCTGGAGCTTTGATCTGTTCTTTCATTTGGGCCATGTTTCTTTGTTTCCTCATTTTGGCAGCCTCCCTCTGTTTGTTTCTATGTTTTCGGTAGAGCTGCTTGGACTCTGTCTTGGTAGTGTGGCCTGGTACAATGTGTGCTGTAGGGACCAGTGGCACAGCCTCCCTTATCACCCAAATTCAGTACTTGAGGCATGCCCTTTGTGTGGGCTGAGTACAGTCTCTTCTTATAGTTGAGCCTTGGTGCTGTTGGCAGATTAATGGGAGGGATTTACCTAGGCCAGTCATCTGCAAGGATTGGCTGTGACTATTTACCACCAACTTCTGCCTTCCATGGAGGATAGGCTGTGCAGGGGCAGGGTAGTAGTGCTCCGATGTGGTCTGTAGCTACCCACTGGGTGCACTTGCCCTGGGATTTCCCAGGTGGTGCATGCCAAGGTCAGCCCCCAACTGTGTTTTGCCCAGGTCCACTCTGCCTGAGCTATAAAGCAATCTGAGATGGCTGCTAGTTGTGCTGGGCTTGGAGATCCCAGACGAAGCTAAATTGTGAATCTAGGTTGGCTACTGCTAGTGCTGGGACTGGAGCTCACTGAGGCCAGTTGTTGCTTGTTTAAGAGGATTTAGGAAGTTGTAAAGCATGAGCCAAGGACAGTCATTCATATGGAAAACCAGTTTGGGTGGGCCTGTAAGTTGAGTGGGGTGGAGTCTCTGGGAATCTCCAAGGTTGGTCAAACAATGTTAGCCAGGTTGATGGAAGCTCAGATATGGCACTGGCTTGCCAATTCTGTGGCTCAGTGGCTCTGTCAAGGGAGGGTTTAGGAAAGGGACGATTGCCTTTGCTTGCTTTGATGCCAGACACTCAGTTTCCTCCCAGTATGCTGGTGACTTTCAAGCTGCTGCCTTAGTGCTGGAGCTAAAGGAAGTAAGTCTGAGTAGGTGAATCCATGTGTGGCTTCTTTAGGAGGAATTGCTTGGGGCTCCAGAAGTTTCTTCCACCAATTCAATCCCCACTGGTTTTTGCAGCCAGAAATTATGGGGACTTATCTTCCTGGCATTGGAACCCTGGGCTGTGGGGCCACGAATTGGGCTGGGACTCTTCGATCTCATGATATCCCTCCTAATTTTTTATCCACCACACATGGGTGTGGGAACAGCCTGTTCCACATCTGTGTCCCTCCTACTAGTCTGGATGTATGTGGTTTCTCTAATTCTGTAGTTTTTAGGCTTCCATTCAACTTGATTTCTAATGGTTTTGAGTGATGGTTGTTCTATATTTTAGTTGTAATTTTGATGTGGTCTTGCAAAGAGGCGAGCCATGTCTGTCTACACCATCATCTTGACCAGCAGTCTTAAAATCTTCAGTGTTAATCAAAAGTGAACTCCAGATTCCTCATTTTATAGAGATGAAATTAAACTCTAATGATGCTGAGTGACTCCCAAGGGTATGCTGTTGGTTGGCAGTTAAGCTAAAACTTTTCAATCTGGAGTAGACTGGAAATAGAAGTGATGAGTTCTGTTGATGGAAACAGGAAAATGTACTGATTTATTTTTGGAAAAGCCCATTGCAGAAGGCTGACAAGATCTAATCATAATTTTGGTTTCTACTTGATCTGGTAATTGTTTGTAGTCATGGTCTAAGTCTCAATTCATTATTAGTTAGCTCAGTGAGAATGATGTTGTTTCACTTTTGCCATGTTCTAGATATTCTTTATCACTTTTAGCAAAACTGGGATCTGAGATATAGGTTTACCATGGAGTAGAAAGGACTAATTTGACTATAAGACTAGTTAGGTAGCCATGACTCTATGTTTGCTAAAAATCACCTTGATTAAACAAAAGAAGCTTCAGCAGAACTAAGAGCCCATCTCAGAGAGCTGTTTTAGGGAATATGTAGACCAGAATTAACTTTTGTGTGTATGGTCATACACCTGAATATAATTTTGTAGTTATTAAAAAATTAGACCATCTAAGGCAGATAGAGTTTCCTTATAGAACATGTTTTGTTTATGTAGACCAGTGATTTTCAACTGGTATGCTGCAAGAATTTTTAAGATATGCAATATCTGACTATTTAGTCAGTAGGACTGATCTCTTTTCCCTAGATTATCAAATAAAAAAACCAACCAAGGTACATTTACATGATGGAATACTGTGCAGAAGAAAGAGCTTCTACCATTTGCAAAAGCATGGATGGAACTAGAGAGCATTATGCTAAGTGAAATAAGCCAGGCAGAGAAAGAGAAATACTGTGTGATCTCATCTATAAGTTGAATCTAACCAACAAAACAAACAAGCAAGTTAAATATAACCAGGGACACTGAAATTAAGAACAATCTGATGGTAATCAGAGGGGAGGTAGGAAGGGACAATGAGGAAAAAAGGGGGAAGGGTTTTTAGGAACATGTATAAAGGACACATTGACAAAACCAAGGCGGGGCTATGATCAAGGGTGGGGAGTATGGATGGCTGGGACAGGGGGAGTTGGAGGGGGAAAATGGAGACAACTGTACTAGAACAACAATAAAAAAAGAAAGAACATAAATAAATAGAATCTTAAAAAAAAAGACAACACAACAATAGCCATCTGGTGTGAATGAATCAAAATTCTATCTATTTTTTTGTCAAATTGGCGTAAGGTATACTTTTGGTGTGCTGCAGAATTTTAGTAATTAGTTTCTGTGTACTATGAGATGAAAAAAGTTGAAAATCACTGATCTGGACAAAAATATGGAGTTCTTTTTGGACATGGTATGCTTGACTTTTACTAGAAGAAGGTACATATTCTTCAAAGATGTCATCCTTCTCATAGATGGGGTTGTGGCCCTTCTGTAGCTTGGGTTTTGGCCACATAGATCAAAACTCAGTGCATAAATTCCTATCTGGTGGGACTCTGAGTACCTTTCATAATATCAAAACAACATATAGGTTTAAAAACTGAAAGCACTCGAGGAGTAAGTACCACTGAAAATAAGACCAAGAAAGTTTTAAAAGCCCAGACAAATTCTGAGTTAAAAAAGCACTGTCACAGCCCCAGGGACATGTCAGTCTTTTGAACATTGCCACCATAACCACATCAAGGCAGGCAGTAAATGGCTCAAATGAATCAGAATGTGAAATAAATAATTAAGCATCCACACTTGCTTTTGTCTTCCAACTTACAAAGGAGAGGGAAATGGTTAGAATTCTCACATAGGTCTTATCAATAAGACTAAGTTGTCAAAATACAGCCCTTCAGAAATAGGACTGCTGCAACCCACTTGCTGGAAAAGATGACTGAAGATTTCAGGATGGGTTATAGAAAGGAAAAACTAGAGAAAGGAAGATCCTGTCTTCTGTATGTGAGGCCAATGGGAGGTTGTGAGAGGGTGGATTCCAAAGTCAACATAACTACAATGGAAAGTCTGGCCTCTGTAGGAATTTCAAATGAAAAGCTGATAAAACTTGGTGATTAGCTAGATCAACAGCCAATCAATAAAGGAGTGAATTAAAAATGACTAGCACTTCAAATCTAGAATGTTAGAGTAGAATCACTTACAGATGCAGGCAGCTGAAATGAAGAAATTTGGATTGAGAAAAGAGAATAAAAATAAAAAGCTGCTATTTATTCACTTTCAACGTGTCAAGCTCTGTGTTCATTAGCTCATCTAATTCTCTCAACAACCCTTTTTATTTATATATGTATTCATTCACAAACATTTATTAAAGTGTCTGTCGTGGACCTGACACTGACCTATGTAAACATGTCTATCTTTATACATGAAGAAACTGAAATCTAGACAAGTAGGTAAAGTAACTTGTGCAAGGTTCCAGCAGAGTATGTGTCAGAACTGGAATGCACACCCAGTGTGAATGGATCCCAATGTCATCATAACAGCCGTGACTTTTATTTTTGGATCTGTTCAATTCAAAAGCTGATGACTGGCAAAAAACAAAACAAAACAAAACAAACAAACAAAAAAAAACCCCAAAACTAAAACCAAAAACCCAAAACAAAACCCCAGTTGTGACAAGACGAGTAAAAAAAAACAAAACCGGGGAGCCATAAGGCTAGTGGAGTAGTTGCACAACGAAGGGACTGGGGCAGGAGTCAAGAGCGGGTAGGGAGGAGGGGTAAAAGGGAGAAGCAGCCTTACTACCTGAACACCTCACTGAGGGCCAAGGTTAATGCTATGGAGGGTCTAAGGTTATTAAACCAGGTACAACTTCTGCTAAATTTTCTGGTCTCCAGGACAAGAAAGGATGCTGTAGAGGTAAGATAGCCTCATATCACCTTGGAAATTCAAAACAACAACTGAAAAGTCCATGATATTGAACATATTAATGGTACATTAAGTTATTCAATTCAAACAGACTAAATAAGCCCATGTTATTGATGTTATAAATTGTTACAATTGTAGGTTGAATTGTGTCCACCCAATAAGATATGCCGACGTCCTGACCTCCAACCCCTTTGAATGAGACCTCGTTTAAAAATAGAGGTATTGCAGGTGTAGCTAGTTAAGATGAGGTCCTATTGGAGGAGAGTAGGCTCTTTTAAGAAGAAATGCAGAAATGCAGAGTCACCCCGGAGACATCAGGCAATGATAGAGGCAGAGGCTTTCATGTATCTTCTAGCCAAGGACCTGGAAGGACAGCCAACAACACTAAAAAGCTAAGACAAAGACATGGAACAGATTCTCCCCCAGAACACCCAGGAGGAACCAATCCTACTGACGCCTTGATTCTGTCTTACAAACTCCAGAACCATGAGAGAATACAGTTCTGTTGTTTCGACACCCAGCTTTATGCTACATTGTTATAGCCGCCCTAGGGAACTAATGCAAGTACTGACTACAATGAACATTTAAATCATGCTTATGATATCCCTGGAACTGTTGTACTGCTATACAAAATTAACTCATTTCATTACCATAGCCAGCCAATATGCTAAGTACTAATATCTCTACTTTTACTGATGAAGAAGCTGAGACACAGTGAGTTTAGAGAACTTGCCAATGGGAGACCTGGGATTGGAACCCACAAAATCTGGCCCCAGAGTACCTAACAACATCCTCTCATGTGCTGTTCTCCCAATACTTTTTACTGCCTTTGATTTACTGGATGCCAGCACGGATGTCTTCTTCCCAAAACACTGGTAACCTTGAGTTAGGTAATCTTCAAATGATGACAAGAAGGCTTATCTATGCACCGGTGCAGCATTCTGACAAATGTTTTTCACAAAGAGTTTGATAATTAATCCCAAATCTACATTTAAAATATCCTTTGCTCTTACATGTTTTTATAAATGCAGTCATATCTCATTTTTTTGCACTTTGCTTCATTGTGCTTGGCAGGTTTTGCAATTTTAACAAACAGAAGGTCTGCAGAAGCCTTGTGTTGAGCAATTCTACTGGTGCCATTTTTCCAATAGGCTTGAATGGTGAGCATTTTTTAGCAATAAAGCTATTTTTTAATGAATGCATGTACATTGTTTTATAGACATAATGCTATTGCACACAAAAGATGACAGTATAGTGTAAACATAATTTTTATTGCACTAAGAAACCAAAAATAATTGTGTGACTTTCTTTATTGTGATATTCACTTTGATGCAGTACTTGCTTTACTGTGGAGGCAGGGAAGAACCTGCAATGTCTCCAAGGTAAGCCTGTCTACTCCAAGGTAAGTATATAGACAAATGTA
Source organism: Anoura caudifer (assembly GCA_004027475.1). Lineage (NCBI taxonomy): Eukaryota > Metazoa > Chordata > Mammalia > Chiroptera > Phyllostomidae > Anoura > Anoura caudifer. The sequence continues at coordinate 97,531 of PVKU01003028.1, read as the reverse complement.
AGTTTATTAATACACATCTTCTCATGTGTGCTAATTAGTCTGACATGTTTGGTAAAATAATAATAATAATTTCAATAGCAGAGGCTAAGTTCTACCTCCATTCCATCCAGGGTGAACCCATGCCCTGCACTAATTACAAACCTCTGTGCTTCCTGTAGAGTAAAGATGTTGCCCTAACAGGCTGCAGAAGGGCCCGGAATATAAGCCAACCATTGCATCTGGTGCTCAAATGGAGAAAAAGTCATCTGTTCCAATGCTGAAGAAAATTCTGCCTGTGTTGGATTTAATGAGAAACAATATATCAGAACAAGTTTGTATATATAAAACCACTCATGTTAAATAAACTAAAAATTCCAAGGGATTTTTTACATGTAATTTGGCAATAAATAATTTTTAACATCAAAACAATTTATCTAATCTAGCATAAAATGAAATCCCATTATATAACTGTGTCAATGTCTATCTTTACTTTGCACTGTCCATACCATTCCTTTCCTTTATGCATAAAATTAAGGACTAATTGCCATCCATAGTTCATAGCAGAAGATTTCTAGAAGTCAATAAAACTTAATATCTTCTCCTCCCAAATCATGTAACTACCAATGAAGTTACTTTTTAAAAGTTATTTTAAATTATAGTTGACATACAATGTTATATGAGTTTCAGGTGAACAACATAGTGATTTAACATTTATAAACCTTAAGTAATCACCACAATAAGTCTAGTAACCATCTGTCACTGCACACAGTTACGGCATTGTTGACTGTTTCCCCTATGCTATACGTTGTGAAGTTGTTTTTTCAGATGAGACCATATCAATGGAGGTTATTCAATAGAGAACACTGTGATGGTTAGTGCTGAAATAGATGACTTTTTAAGTGCATCCATGAATGTCATTATTACAGAGATGATGTCCCGGATGAATAAACAGAGAACAAAAGGGAGTGAAATATGGAGAGCAGTTTATATTACAACTGGGATTGAATTTAATGGATGAAAACACACAAAAAGTTGCTATGTTTTGAATGATGGTAACTCTAAGAGCAGGAGCCCTTATATAATCATGATAAACTGCTTAATTTTAGCTCTTTAAATATTACAAAAATATATGTGTGTATATATACATACATAGATAGAGAATTCAATCATTTTACCCACTCTCCATCTTTGACATGACAAAGTTTATCTTAGACACAAAGATGTTAAATAAACTTGCACAAAGTAACACAGCTAGTTCATGAACTCATGCCTTCTTACTCCGAGTCCAGGCCTTCTCCTATCATGAACACAAGTTGCATCCTTATAACCAAACACAGATAAGCAAATATCACCTAAAGATATTAGGAGCACCAGGAGTGACGTCTAAGGTAAACTAAGATGGATATTGAAATAAAAGTGAAAAGTCATCTGTAAAACACTTGAGCAGAGTGGATAAGAAAAGGCATGGAAATCCTTTCCATAATTTTAAAAAGCTCACTGGTGGCTGGTATACTATGGAAATTATCTAATGAAAGATGCACTTATGCTTCTTTAGAACAACTGCCCCTGTACACAGAAATCACTCCCTTATTATTAAGGAGCCTTATCTCATACACTGAAATTTAGGACATGTCTATGATGATCTTATCAGTATCTTCAAAAAAAGGCCAATATGCCATCCTGGCAATGAAAAAACTCTGTGGAAGCAAGAAGCACATATTTTCCAGTAAAACAAGGCAACCTGGCTATTTCTTTTGGCTCATCCTGCCTTTTCATCTGTTATTTTCATCACAAAATTCTCATGATGGGTTCTTAGCCACAGATCTCTCTGTCAAATGAAGTAGGCCTAAGTAATTGTCTAAGTAATTGTGGAAGATGCTACAAACTTTCCACTTCTCCACATTGAACTTTAAAATCATCCTGAATTTGATTCTCTGCCCTGTTCCTGAGTGTGTGGCCTGTGTCCATGAAGAACATTGTCCAAATAAGATTCATTTCCATATAAGATTTATTTACTTACTTACTTGGGAAAAATTATTCTCTAAGTAAGATTTGAGAAGACCAATTCAGGACATTTAACCATAATGGACTGACAAAAAATAAAATAAAATGTGAGAGATTATTGATCTGATTCTTCACTTCCAAAATTGAATAAACTCATGTAAAAATTGTACATGCACAAATTCTGTAAAACATATGGGAAGCATACTATTAAGAAAAATACACATAATATGTGTGAAAACAATTATTCAATTTGGTAGTCAAAATTATTCTTCCAGCAGAAAATATAAAAGAATATTGGAAACATCAAAATAAAATTTCTGACACCAGTTTTATAAACAGTCTAATTGGACCAACTGTAAAGTAAAAAAATTATGCAAAAAACTTAAACAACATCATGAAGGGAAGTGAAGCTCTCTAAATACATAGTAATTTAAAGAGGAAAAGAATTTCAGGAATAATCTAAGTGAGCTGCCTCATTTTATCAAAAAGAAACTGAAGCCCAGAGCAGTTAAAGATCTTGCCTAACGCTATGTAGTCAGTTAAGGAGAGAACTACGAACAGGCTTTCATGTCTCTCAGGACTTCTCATTCCCTCTTAAACTAAATGATGGCAGGGAATAAGCCTTTAACTTGCAATAAGATAAGAATTATGGGTACTAGGGATCAGTCCTTCTCTGTTCTTTTCCTCCCTGCCTCTAACCCAGCTCAGCTCAGCCAAACCTGAGGGTGAAGAAACAGACTACAGAGAAGGAAAGGAGGGTGTGCTTGTAACTCAGGATGGAAGAGTAGCAGTGTTGTCTTTCTTAGCTGCAATAACAGGTATAATGGATTCAAATTATACATGTTAAATGCTCGGCATCTACAGTACTTCGCTTATCTCTTAAAGAGAAGAAAAAAAAGAAAAACTGTATATATTTACACAAAAGGAAAAGATCATGTGCAAGCAAGCATGACCATGACTGAGTTTTGCTCTAGCTAACCAATAACATGCTCAGCCTGGGAGATGGGCAGATAGCTGAAGGGAGGCCACTTGCATTGCGGAGAGCAGCACTGAACGGAGATGGCATCAGTATCATCAACTAAGTCATGTTTAGAGGGTGCACAGTAGAGCAATGACTCAAGGGATAATGCAACCCCTCAAGCATGTGCAGTACAACATGGTAGACAACATGTGCTTTTCTGAAGGGTTACACCACCCTCTCAGAGCATGCGCAGTAGAGGCACATGATCAGCATGTGCTTGAGGGGGCACAAAACAACATGTGTTAATCTAAGGCTGATGCAACATTGCATCGTACAGGAATATGAAAGCAAAAGCCTTCAAACAGACAGCTGAGACAGCCAAGGGCAGGTGAGAGACAGCCGAGAGGCACCCTGCTCTGCCAATCAACCCTGCTCTAAGTGACTTTGAAGCTGCTATAGGTTCTGTCTTGCAAGACACTGACCAGCTGCCTCCCAGACTCAGACCTGACCTGGACTCTTGGGACTTGGATTCGTTATTCCCCAGTTTTCCTGTGGGATGTTATTGCTGACTGTTTCTGAGTGATTACAGGGTTATTGTTACTGGGTTATTGTAGATTTGGATTGAACTTGTATTAGTAAACACTGAGTGACTAGCATAGTCACCTGTGTTGACTCACTGTTATTCCTTGGTGCTGGTGTTGCCTGTAGGGCATGTGGCCCTCTAGGTGGCCTAGTAGCTTTGGTCCATGACAAAGGCTGGAGGCTGGCTTCTAGGAGAGACTACAGTGGAAATATTTGTAAGGTTAGAGTAGCACTCACAACAGGCATATTTTAAGGCTGCTTGATATACTTCAGGGCTTGTCACCTGGAATGGAATGCAGCCGAGTTATGTCAAAAACCCTCATGGGTAGCAGCCATGGACTCTTCCTAGTTCAAGAGCCTCCATGAGACCCACAGTGAGGTTATGCACACAAGCACAGCTGTAGCTGAGAAAGACCAATCAGAGGACCGTGCGGGTGGCTCTCCATATGGAGTTTTATTTGTCAGACCATAATATGTTATCCTCAGATTACACTGTGCCCAAAAGTGAAGGAATGAGGAAGAGTGGCGTTTGTGTAGTCCACAGTGCTGGTTCTATACCAGCCTATGTAAAGCAGAGGAATATAGCTTCCAACATTGTCTTTTACATCTTACACATAAAGGAGAAGAAAGATTGTGTTATTCATAATCAGTAAAATCATGCCAATCATCAAAAGCATCAGAGGCATCATCTTACCAAAAGTACTATAGGCACAAATAAAACTGCAGCAAAAACTTTAAATTAAAAAATAGCTTAAATTAAAAGCTATTCAACCAATAGCTCAGACACATTGTTAAACTTTCTGATGCTGAAATTTATATTGTGACACATGATATTGGCATCAGTAAAAATGTCATTTTTGTTATTATTTTTTTAATTTAATGTATTTGAAAATTTTAAAACTAAGCATAATGACCTCAATATTCCATAGAAAAACTTCAATATATTTTCCTATCTTCTCATGTGCTTTATAGATATTCTTATGAATTTCTCAAGATATTTTTGCTTCTCATTATAGCTTAACATTTCAACGAGTAGCAAAAATGCTATAAGAATCAGACTGTACTGTCAGTTTATGCTATGTTAAGATTAAAGACTCTAGTGTAATATTTTAAAAATTTTGTCCTGTCTAGAATTTTTGTTTAGGACTTCTTTCTCCTTTTTGCTACAGATGCCAATCACATAGCCCTACCTCCCCTGCCAATAAGGTATGTATGCTATCCCAATGGGCAGTCAGAACAATAATTAGGCCATAAGTGGTCACGAGGCCCAGTAGAATCAATCAAAATCCTTTTAAAGTTTTTGTATGAACAGCAATAGAAAAAAATCCCTTTCTTATCTTCAGAGAACTTGAAACATAGAGAATCATGTCAGCTTAGAGCTTCAGGAGGCCCTCTTTGCTGCAGGTACTCCCTTTAAAAATTCTAAGGGACAATTCATTCTCTTGCTGTGTCTAGCTTTCACAGGCTGCCCTCATTTCTTGGTGTATAGCTCCTCCTTCCATCCTCAAAGACAGCAGCATAGCATCTTAAAATCTCTCTCTCTTCTGGCTTCTGTTGTCACAGCTCCTGCTCTGACTCTCTTACATTCTTGCTTCTGTCTTACAAGGATTCTTAGCTTGATCACATCCGCAAAGTCATTTTTGCCATTTAAGGTAATGTAATATATTCATAAATTCCAGGGACTGGGACGGAGACACGTCCCAGGGTGAGGTGGGGACATTATTCAGCCTACTACAATGCTGTAGATCAAATAGCACAAAAAGAAAACACTGAATTACCAAGGTGGAGGTCATCGGTGCCCTTGATCAGAGCAATTCTGATTGAGTGATGTGATGAAACATGATCAGGGTGTGTGAGAGGGGTCGGAAAGTGTTATGGTTGGAGTCCAAGGGCAGGAGGAGCTGACATTGCAGGTGATGTCCGAAGGCAGCCTGCTGGCAGAGTTCTCTCTTACTAGAGGGAAGCTGGCCTTTTGCTCTATTTGGGCCTTCATTTGGTTAAAGATGGCCCACCTATATATGGAGGGCAATGTGCTTTCCTCAAAGTTCATAGACTTATAAGTTAATCTCATCCAAAAACACCTTCAAAGAAACATTCAGAATAATGTTTAACAAAATATCTGGATACTCTTGCCCAACTAAGTTGACAGATAAAATTAATCATCACAGATAAGAAGGAGGGCAATGGCACATTAACTTTAATAGGAAGTGAGGACAAAAAAAAGTTTTTAGGATGGAAGAAATCGATATATAGTTACATGAATTTTAACTGAAACCAGTCAATGCCAGTTTGTGTTTCTCTGCAGAAGCCTTCATGTGATGGACATTGGAAGACAGATTTAGCTAGAATAAGGGTTTAGCCAGATAAGTGCAATAAAAGAAAAGGAGGGAAAAATGAACGTGCATGCAAGAAACTGATTAAAGTGATTGCCCACAGAATTTGAATTGTATTATGACATATAATGATATAAGTAAAGATAAGACAAGATGAAGCATAATGAAAAAGTAAAATTATTCATTAAAATAAATGAAACCAAGATTATGAATTGACTAACACAACTGGTGATTACAAGATCAAAAGCATGACAATGAGGTGGTCACTTTGATAAAGCAAAAGATGAAAGTGATTGAAGGAGAGGAATTTAAAGAAGTGTGTGTGTGTCAGGGTGGGGGATGTCGGGATGTTAGAATGTAATGCTAATATCACCAGAAATTCCGTCAGTGTTAATGCCTGGCAGACAAACATCACCAGCAGCACACCTATATTTGAACAAGTTGAACTTCTTTCTCGTTGCAACAGGAAAAACACCAGGGTAACCATAGAATGCCTCAGTAAAGGGGCCCTAGCAAGAACCAGTTATAGGATTTGGACTTTGAAGGATCTGAGGGAGGATCTAAGGAAGTTGGGGATCACTCTAGAATGGAAAGTGGGAACAATTGTACAATCGAGTATACCTGAACACATCTTTCCAGGGAGAGCCAAGTAAAGCAAAGCTAAAGCTCTCATTGCTAAAAAAGTAGCAATTACTCATTTTAGCCAAGAGAGAGGGATGTTTGGTATTTGGGGTAGTAAAATAATCTAGTTTCAGTCTATGCTTAGACAAATTACTAAGAGTTATTTTTATCTCTCTTTATCATCATCTTGAAGTCTGAAGTTTATATTCTGTGAGATTGTTTATTATCCAATAAAAAGGTCACATGGCTTAGCTTACAGGTATCAGAGTTTGTTCTTTGATTGATTTAATATTTACTTGATCAACAGGAATAATAATAAACAGAGTGTCAATAATCTTGAAGCTAAAATCTTCAAGGAATAAGAGGAAGGGATACAGGCATCTAAATGACTGTAACCTGGAGCATAGACACAGGATCTGATAACGTGAGATACAAGATGCGTGTGCTCATTTGTCTGTTTAAACAGGGGGTTAGGAGGGTTGTCCAGAAGCAGCAATAAGAAGTAGGAAGGCACATATCCGGGCTCAATGGGAAGGAGGACACCAGTTCCTCTCAAGGGCTACAGGAGAAGCAATATCATCAAGGGGACACTTGATTTTAATTCTGGCACAAGATAAAGGGAATATTCACGGGAGAAGATGAGGATGTAGGCACAATGAAAAAGTTTCAGACAACTGGGAACATTAAGAGGTTGGGTTAGAAAAAGGGGTATATAGGACAATGTCAGGGATAACTTGCTCCTGTGACATATAATGGTAGTAAAACTATGAGTGACAAAAGGAAGAAGGGAGAGATGGTGATACTGTAATTGTGGCGATGGAGGCCTAGAGGTCTGCATAGAATCAATCTGCATCATTGTAATTCTTTGCCAGATTGACTGAGCTGCAAAGGGATACTCAGAACATGTACGCTCTCCTTAAAATAGGAAGTATTATCTGTTGCTAGTTCATTGAAATATTTGTATCACTTGAGTTTATTTTTAGTGATTCATAAAAACCAAGGAAGTTGGTCAGTTAATCCTTTGTATTACATTGTATTCACTTGATATTACATTTGTTTTTGGAAAACTTTCCTTTTTAAAAAAATATATTTTATTTATTATGCTATTACAGTTTTCCCAATTTTTCCCCCTTTATTCCCCTATGCCGTACCTCCCTCCCACTAGCATTCCCCTACCTTAGTTCATGTCTATGGGTTGTACATATAAGTTCTTTAGCTTCTCCTCTTCCTACATTATTCTTAACCTCACACTGTCTCTTTTCTCCCGACAATTTATGCTTCTTATGCCCCGTACTTTCCCCGCCTTTCTCTCCACTCTGCCTCCCTGCTGATAAACCTCCATGTGATCTCTATTTCTGTGATTCTCTCCTGTTCTAGTTGTTTGCTTAGTTTGTCTTTTTTTAGGTTAGATTGTTGATAGTTATGAGTTTCTTGTAATTTTACTGTTCATGTTTTTTATCTTCTTTTTCTTAGATAAGACCCTTTAACATTTCATATACTAAGGGCTTGGTGATGATGAACTCCTTTAACTTGACCTTATCTGAGAAGCACTTTATCTGCCCTTCCATTCTAAATGATAGCTTTGCTGGATAGAGCAATCTTGGATGTATGTCCTTGCCTTTCAGGACTTCAAATACTTCTTTCCAGCCCCTTCTTGCCTGCCAGATTTCTTTTGACAAATCAGTTGATGGTCTTATGGGCACGCCTTTGTAGATAACTGTCTGCTTCTCTCTTGCTGCTTTTAAGATTCTCTCCTTATCTTTAATCCTGGGTAATGTAATTATGATGTGCCTTGCTGTGTGCTTCCTTGGGTCCAACTTCTTTGGAACTCTCTGAGCTTCCTGGACTTCCTGGAATTTTATTTCCTTTGCCAGATTGGGGAAGTTCTCCTTCATTATTTGTTCAGATAAGTTTTCAATTTCTTGCTCTTCTCTTCTCCTTCTGGCATCCCTATGATTTGGAAATTGGAACATTCAAAGTTGTCCCAGAAGTTCTTAAGACTCTCCTCCTTTTTTAGAATTCTTGTTCTTCATTCTCTTCTGGTTGAATGCTTATTATGTCTTCCTTCTGTTCCAAATTGTTAACTTGAGTCCTGGTTTCCTTCCCTTCAGTGTTGGTTCCCTGTCTATTTTTCTTATTTCACTTTGTATAACCTTCACTTTTTCCTCTATTTTGTGAGCATACTCAACCATTTCTGTGAGCATCCTGATTACCAGTGTTTTGAACTGTGCATCTGATAGGTTGGCTATCTCTTCATCACTTAGTTGTATTTTTTCTGGAGCTTTGATCTCTTCTTTCATTAGGGCCATATTTTTTCTGTCTCAGCACACCTGTTATGTTGTAAGGGGTGGAGCCTTAGTTATTCACCAGGGCAGGGCAACCCACATCACTGCATTGTTGGCACTGTATGTGGGGGAGGGGTCGGAGAGGGAACAATGCCGCTTGTTCTGCTCTCTGCTGGTTTTCAGTCACTTCCTTGCTACCCACAAGTACATTGGGCCCTTCTGGTGGTGACTCCAGAGTGGGTGGGTTTGTGTACATTCTAGGACCCTATGGGTCTCTCCAACAAACTTTCCTGTGAGGATGGGAGTTTCTCTTGCCTCCTCAACCCCACAGATTTTTTCAATCAGAGGTTTTGAGTTTTTGTTTCTCATGCTTGAGCCCTGGGTTGTTCAGTCTGTGTGGCTCCCTAGTTGTTCCTCCCAGTTTATCTACACATGAACTTGGGACCAGCCAGCCACCAGTCACCAGCTGCCACTTAGCACAGTGTGCCAGCTGCTACCTCACCCACCTGGTCCTCCAGCTGTCACCTTGCTGCACATCCTCTGTGCCCTGGCTGCTCATCTCTGCCCCTCCTTCCAGTCTGAATGAATGTTCCTTCTTTAACTCCTTGATTGTCAGACTTCCATACAGTTTGATTTTCTGATACTTCTGATTATTTTTTTGTTTTTAAATATGTTGTCCTTTTGGTTGTGTGAGGAGGCAAAATGTATATACTCATGCCTCCATCTTGGACAGAATTGGAAAAGTCTCATGTATCTCAGATTTTTTTTCTTTTTCTTTACTAAGTAACTAAATAATTAATTGTGGACCTCATTTACTTGTTCTTTGGGTAGCTTAGCATTTGCTTCAATTATACATTCACTGAATTTAGTCACTTAGTCATTAAAATAGGTATTACGTGACCACCCTAAACAAGACACTATGCTATGTACTGTTTATTTATTCCATTTATTTAGCCATGAGTTTTGATACACTATGAGGAAGTAGAATATAATTGTGGTTAATAATGGGGGCCCAGGGTCAAACTGCATGAAACTAAATTCCAATTACACTACCGATAATTGGGTAACTCTGTGTAAACACTCTTACCTTCAATTTTTGCATCTGTTAAATGGAATTAATAATAGCATCTAGATCATAGGTGTGTGAACCTTAAGTAAGTTGATATACATAGTCATCACAGTGACTTCTTAGCATGTAGATGATATACCTTACGATATTACTTGCTGTGATTATTGAAATTATTATTGATTTCATCATTACTATTTTATCTGGGCTATGATAACATAAAAACAAACAATTCATATGTATTTGAATACCAGCTATAGAAGCTGCTTAATGTCTTTGAAACTGAATTTCTTTCCCTATAAAAAGCTTACTTCAGACTTCTGGACAAGATGGATGTGTAGGTAGACACACTGTGCCTCCTCCCACCACCAAAATAAGGACAACAACAATTTAGAAACAAAATAACATCCAGAACTGACAGAAAATTGAACTGTATGAAAGTCTGACAACCAAGGAGTTAAAGTACACATATTCATCCAGACTGGTAGGAGGGGCAGAGTTGGGCAGCCACACAGAGATGGGTCACAGCAAAAAGGAAGTAGTAGCTGGCAGACCCTGGATGCACAAAGCAGTAGCTGGTGAACTGGCAAGTCAGTGGATTGTGGAGGGGCGTGGTGCACAAGGCAGCTGGTGGACTGGGTGGTCCCATATTTGCGTGCAGATAAACCAGGTGAAACTGGGGAATGTAACAGACTGTGTAACCCAGGGCCCCAGTGCGGGGAAATAAAGCCTCAAAACACAGATTGAAAACCCCTGTAGGGGTTGAGGTGCCTGGAGAAACTCCCTGACTCACAGGAGAGTTCATTGGAGAGACCCATAGGGTCTTAGAAGGTACACAAACCCACCCACTGGGAATCAGCACCAAAAGGGCCCAGTTTGCTTGGGGGAAGCAGGGGAAGTGACTGAAATCTGGCAGAGAGTGGAGCAAGCGCCATTGTTCCCTCTCGAACCCCTGCTCCACAAACAGCATCACAAGCCAGCCACGTGGGTTACCCCACCCTGGTGAACACCTAAGGTTCCACCCCTCACTATGTGACAGGTGCATCCAGATAAAAAGATAAAAAACAAAAACAAACAAACAAAAAACAGTGGCCCAAACAAAAGAATAGATCAAAGCTCCAGAGAAAATACAACCAAGCAACGAAGAGATAGCCAACCTATCAGATGCACAGTTCAAAGCACTGGTGATCAGGATGCTCACAGAATTGGTTGAATTTGGTCACAAATTAGATAAAAAAAATAAAGGCTACACTAAGTGAAATAAAGTAAAGTGTATAGGGAACCAATAGTGATAGGAAGGAAACTGGGACTCAAATCAATGGAGTGGACCAGAAGGAAGAAGGAAACAACCAAACAGAAAAGAATGAAGAATCAAGAATTTAAAAAAATGAGGAGAGCTTAGGAACTTCCAGGACATCTTTAAACATTCCAACATCCGAATTATATAGGTACCAGAAGGGGAAGAGGAAGAGCAACAAGTGGAAAACTTATTTGAACAAATAATAAAGGAGAACTTCCCCAATCTGGCAAAGGAAATAGACTTCCAGGAAGTCCAGAAAGCTCAGAGAGTCATCCCAAAGAAGTTGGACCCGAGGAGGAACACACCAAGGCACATCATAATTACATTAGCCAAGTTTAAAATGAAGGAGAGAATCTTAGAAGCGGCAAGAGATAAGGGGACAGTCACGTACAAAACAGTTCCCATCAGACTGTCAGCGGATTTCTCAAAAGAGACCTTACAGGCAAGAAGGGGCTGGAAAGAGACATTCCAAGTCATGAAAGGCAAGGACCTCTATCCAAGATTGCTCTATCCAGCAAAGCTATCATTTAGAATGGAAGGGCAGATAAAGTGCTTCTCAGGTAAGGTCAAGTTAAAGGAGAGCATCATCACCAAGCCCTTATTATATGAAATGTTAAAGGGTCTTATCTATGAAAAAGAATATAAAAAACATGTATAGTAAAAATGACAGCAAAGTCACAATTATTAACAACCACACCTAAAACAAAAACAAAAACAAACTAAGCAAACATCTAGAACAGGAACAGAAACACAGAAATAGAGATCACATGGAGGGTTAGCAACAGGGGAGTAGGAGGAGGAGAGAGGGGGGAAAAGGTACAGAGAATAACTGGCATAGATGGTAGGTAGAAAATAGACAGGGGGAGGGCAAGAATATCATGGGAAGCGCAGAAGCTAAAGAACTTATAGGTATGACACATGGACATGAACTAAAATGGGGGAATGTGGGTGGGAGGGGGTGTGCAGGGTGGAGGGGAGTGAAGAGGGAAAACGGGACAACTGTAATAGCATAATCAATAAACTATATATTTTTTTAAAAACTTACTTCAACAGGCCATGATAGAATTGAATATGATTGGTAATATGAAAATGACTAACACAGACTATGCATATAATAAATGTTAGTTTCCTTCCTTCTTCCTTTCCACAATCAATTGTGAAACCTAGACATCTTTTTGAAGATAGTGCTCTCCTTTACTGGATGCTCAGTCTTCGCAATATACTGCCAAGTACAGACAAGTTATCTGATGTAACTCATACTCATCCAAAACACAAGTATTGCTGATAAGAGAGGAATACGGAGTCATTTACTTTGGAGAGAAGAATCTCAATTAACATCAATCTGCCTTTGTTGCTACAATTTTCTCCTAGAGTACTATGATCCAAGGTAAACACTAGAGTTTTATTTTATTTTTAAAATATTTTATTGTTTATGCTATTACAGTTGTCCCAATATCCCCCTGTCTCCTTCCACCCAATCTGCCCCCTACTCCCACAGTCCATCCCCACACCATCATCCATGTACATGGGTCATTCATACATCTTCACCTTCTTTCAATCAGTCCCCAGCTTCCCTCAACCCTCTGACAGATGTCAGCCCATTACATGTTTCTGTCTTTGATTCTATTTTGCCTGTTAGTTTATTTTGTTTAGCAGATTCTACTTGTAAGTGAGATCATGTTAGTCTTTCAGTTACTGGCTTCTTTCAATTAGCATAATAGTCTCCAGTTCCATCTATGCTATAGTAAAAGGTAAGAATTCTCTCTTTTTCACTGCTGCATAACACTAGAGTTTTAATTAAATAACATGGTTTGCCCTGTTAGAGGCAGAGAGGATATATTTCTCAGAGACAGGGCAGAATTTTCAAGGCATCATTGGGTGGCCTCTGACAGAAACAATATAACTCTCCACCCCTTCATGCTCTTAATTCAACTGTGCTACTTTCTTTCACTTTTCAACCAGCCCAGTGACACTGTCATTCCACAATGTACTCTCAGATTTAAGGAAGGATCATGAAGTCCTGGACCATCTAAATGAAATAAAAATATTCTATAGATGGGACTTCTGAGGACTCACTTTCTGAATCTCAATGTTTAAGAAAGCAATCATGCTCATAGTCACTTCCTGAGTGACGAATGTGGCAGGTACTTTGTTACTGGACACTCAGCAGTGACTAGGCAATAGATAAGCAGGGAGTGGTGATAAAAGAAATTAAGTAATCAAGAAACAATTAGAAGCAAATACTGTATCAACCTTGAAGAAGAATTGTACTTGGGGATATGAAGGAGAAGAAATATACTAGGATAATTTCTAGATTTCTGTCCCAGGTAACAGTGTAGGTGGCCATATTATTCACTAACATAAGGAGAGCAAAATGAATAGATGTTTGGGTTTTATTTTGTTTTTGCTTTTTCCTTTGAAGGAGGGAGAAACAGAGAGATATATTTGCTTTGGTATAGTTGAGTATACTACTCTTCTGAAACTCAAGAGAAATGATTGGCAGTGTTAATTGCAGAGCTATACCAATGTAAACATGGGGCACAGAACAATCAAAACAGTTGAGCACAGCCCAAGAGAGTTTGCTCCCCACTTTCTTCCTTGACTGTAGTTGTTACACAGGAAAGAAATGTGAAGACAAAGAGTAAATGTTCAAACATTTCTCGCTGTCCATAGGACTTTACTCATGAATGCACCTTGTATGGCTGCAAAGAACGAAGTGGCCTTTCTGAGCCCTATCTTATCCCAACTGTGTGCTCTACTTTTCTCTTTACTCTGGTTAATGAACAGGAGTATCATATCAATATTACACACCGTGTGCTTAGCAAGTAAATATTTTAAGATCCAAGATGATTAACTGTAATAAGGAAAGATCTTACTTCAACATTCCTGAAGATTCTTTTATCTCACATCCCAATTTCCAACAGTGCTGGATCAGAGGCCCAACCCAGCAGAAAGTCAAACTAAGAAGAAACGAGGCCAAAGTTTAATATTATTCCTTTCGAGCAGAGGGATTCTGAGTGATATTTTCTCCCAACTTTTTCCCTACATTTCTGTGTTTTTTAAATATTACTAATAAGTACTCATTTCTTTCATAATCAGGAAAAAAGTTTTAATGAAGTCAGTCAGGCAAAAACTTCTAGATGAGCTGAAGGCTCTGGCCTAGTCAATTGAAGGAATTTCAGGAAATAACAGTGGGCTATGCTCAGCTCCAAGTTACTGGATGGATGAAGAAAGCTAATGCAGGAAACGTCATCAACTAGCAAGTGCTCTCATGGTCCTGTTTCTGTCTTGTGAAAAATGGTCTAGACCTCCCAGAAGACCTTGGAACAAACATAAGCTTCAAAATATAAATTATTCATCTAATGATTTCTGCAGGTAGCAAAAATGAGTCTATCCTCTGCAGAAATAATTTTCTGAAAAGCAAGTTAAATTTATGACATTACATCAGTCTCATCAGCCAGGAACTTTGAGTCTATCTAGGACCACTTTGCTAAGGACCACAAAGCTAAGGACCACTTTGCATCCAGAAGAAACTGATGAGCAATGTCAATACAGTTCAAAGGAAGAGTCCTTTATTTTTGTTTTCAAGCACAAATAGTCACATTACAGTAAGAAAATTTAATGGCTTGATAATAGTAGTTGTTTGGACTGGTGTGTCAAATATTAGCAATAATGCAAAGCAAAAGCAAAAAGAGTTATTATTTCTAAGGGCTTTCACAGAATTATTAGAATAAAACTCATTGCCATTTTGTTTTTTTTGTGGGGTTTTTTTGAGACACAGCAAAACATCAGTTAAAATGAAGTGTGACACTTCAATAAAAAGAAGGTTATGGAAACCAAGTACTGAGCTCATAGTATACAACAGAGTAAGCAGCCCACAGATGGAAGGAAAATGATAAATGCTTTTGCCTATATTTAAAAAAAAAATCAAAACCCTCAAGCACTTACATACCATGTCTAGTACTTAATACAATATTTACACATGGTAATAGAAAAACTAAAATCAATTTAGTGTGTTGCTGAGAATTATGTAAAACAGTACATTTCCAGCCCCTCATCAGATGGCCTAATCCACCAGCATTTGCCATCATATAAACCAGGATGTGATTTTGTTCTGACAAACAAGCTTCTAACAAGCATCTTCATTTCCTAGGAAGATTTTGTTCAAATATCAGACATAGTTGCTAAAAGCTTGCTACTATAAAGAAAAATGAGGTCCATTTTTTTCTTTGTGAAGAGACTCATCCCAAATGCTAGAAAGTGTTCTGATTTTTTCACTTATGGGAAGTGAATTACAATTAAGGAAGCATTTCTTTCCTCAGGCATATTTCTTCTTGATTTGTGAACTGTGTTATGTGAGCAGTGGGACACTGTCCACAGAAATCTCTATGGACACCCCTTGTCCAGTCTGACATTTTTGGTCCTTTTAGTTTGTTTAGATACAAATTTATTAAGGCCTGCGTATTACTCTCTTCTCTTTCTAAGATGTACTTACAAGTTTATTTGAAATTATTTCAAGCCCTGAAGGACAGTTAAATTTAGGTAGAAAAGTTTGAAGAAACCTGGAAGAAGAAATCATGGCAGAAAATGAGTAGCCAATTTTAGGAAGAGGCTGCCTGCAAAGAGGTGTCAGAGATACCTCGTCAGTGTGCGGAAAGCTTTACCACACTGTGAGTGCACTGAATGCCACTGAGCAGTGCGTGTTCATAGTTACAGTGATAAATTGGGCGTTATGTGATTTTTACCACAATAAAAAAAATATCCCAAGTAAAAGAGAAAGAAAGTTCTTTACCTCAGACTCATGGCATCTCAGAATTATAAATAGCCTCGCATATGTCTAGGCAAGTGTTTTTTAAGCAGCTGGCAGTAACCATATTGTGGGTCATACAGTCAGTTTGCATGACACCAGCATTGTTTAATACAATATAAAATAAAAGAGGACATCTGAGTGTGTCACCTGTAGTAAAGGCATGGTTTTGCAAAACCATGCCTTTGTTTTGTGTGTGTGCATATGTTACCTACTGAGTTACAATGTAAAATGTATTTTTCACCATATGTTATAATTTAAAAAGTTAAAGGTATGTAGTCCAGCCCAACTTTTTATCCTACACAAGTATCCTTTCCACAAAATTTCCAACCCCTATATTAAAGGGACAAAAGTAGAAGATTATAAATATAAAAGTGGTAAACACATGAATGATAATAGAGCCAACTAATAAAATCAGATATAAATGCCAAGATTATAGGTGTGTCTAATTTTCAAATAACTCACAAACAGAACTGATGTCTTCCAGTAGATAAACTTTGTGATCTATCATTTACACAAATGATTCAAGATATGACCCTGAAAACCACAGGAGGATTTATTTCTATCCTAAGGAATACAGTAGAATAGAAATGAGGGCATGAGCCTTTTGAACACTTAAGCCAGCAAGACCTTGTAGGGGAAAAGCAATTGACATTCTGCAGAAACTTTTTTCATCTAATCTCTAAGTATGTGACAAACATTCTGGAGTCCTTTAAGGAATTAAAAGTAGTAGGACAATATAGGACAATCGAGCCATTGGAAGTGATTTATCTACATTTATGTGAGACCCTACTGAAAACTATAGGGAAATTGTTTTTCCTCTGTAATTGGGAAACAAAAGAATTTGTCCTAGTGAAATAACTAAAAGGGAAGCAAGAATAGGGTAAAATAAGCATTTCTTTGCATACAGAATTATAATAAATTTCTTCTAAGAATTTTAGATAAAATTTTATAAGATGGAGAAAGGTTACTAGTAATTTTCATAATTACACATGTTAATCAGCTGTTTTAGATAAATAGCCATTGAAAAGCTCATGTGGGGATGCAAATGCATTTAGCAGCCATGGGTGGCATCAAAAGTGGGCAAGATAAGGTGGTACATTTGGAAAAAT
Organism: Anoura caudifer; assembly: GCA_004027475.1. Taxonomy (NCBI): domain Eukaryota; kingdom Metazoa; phylum Chordata; class Mammalia; order Chiroptera; family Phyllostomidae; genus Anoura; species Anoura caudifer. The sequence continues at coordinate 80,481 of PVKU01003028.1, read as the reverse complement.
GTCTAAATTCAACTCAAATGATGATAGAATCTAACTTCTCAGCTATGTTCTCTGTGAAAAATACAGTAAATTACTTCATGTGTTTCCCTGAAAGGATCTACAATAAAGGTCAAGTAAACAAAATAATTTACAAATGGTTGGAAATCATTACCTCAGATACCGTGAACCAAACAAAAAACAGTGTACCTATGTGCAAAATCATGATAAACAGAAATCTAAACTATTGTATTACAGTTCTGGCCATAGAGATCTAAGAAGTATACCCTAATAGAATTTGATAAAATTGAAGGAGATGATCTTAAACAGTTTAAAATTTCATATAATTTTTTAAACTTATTTATTTATTTTTATAGAGATTGGAAGGGAAGGAGACAGAGTAGGAAACATCAATGTGTGGTTGCCTCTCCCATGCCCCTTACTGGGGACCTGGCCTGCAACCCAGCATGTGCCCTGACTGGGAATCAAACCAGCGACGCCTTGGTTCACAAGTCCATGTTCAATCCACTGAGCTACACCAGCCAGGGCTAAAATTTCATATAATTTTTAACAAATACTTTTTAAAAAATAGATCAAGCATGTTTAGTCTTATCTTTATCTCTAGTACCACCAAATATTGAGTGACCCATAAGAGTGAGCCTCTCCAGTAAAAATCAAAGTTACATAACTCAAATTCCAGGTGGTTTGTCATAGTCAAACAGATACCTCAGTCAACAATGAGGTCACTGTTCTCCCCAATTCACCTCTTTATAGGTAAAATGTACACATAGAAACCTTGTCTCTGCTCTTCTGAGACTCATCAGACATAATATGCTCTCCTGGAGAAAACAGGTGGTATTCCTACTCTAAGTCACTCAAGGAGTTCCAAATGCTTTTTAGGAAGATATGACAAAAGGGAATATGTAATACATCATCCTACAATGACATTTACTGTACACAGAGTTGGGAGCCAGTAAGAATTTCTTGATGATCTTAACTTAAAATTTTCTGCTTCCAGAAATGTTGAAAATAAAAATTCAAAACCAAAGACACACAAAATTGTATCTTCTCAAGTATTGAAAATAGTTTCTAGGACAGCACTCATAAACATTTCACAACTTTTCTCAGACAGAGAAGACTTTACCATGGCTTAAGAAGCTTTGCAGTAAAGATGTTCAGATGCACTGTACTTAAAACAATTGAGAAGTCATCACTTTCCTTGCTTAGAAAAGAACTTGGGGGAAATAGGAAATACTGTCACTTCTTAAAAACTAAACAGATAAATTTAAAAATGGCAAAACTGGTTACCTAAAGAAGTAGCCAAAATGACTGTAAATGAATAATTGGAGAATCTAGAACACTCGAAATTCCAATCCAAGTGATTTAAAGATGGAAAATTGAAATGTGATTGTAACTAGAGCAGGTGAAATAGAAACTGTTACCTCCATTCTAAAGAATAAGTCTAATCTGTAATCTTGATTCTTATGAAAAATAATTTATAATAGAAGGATAACCAACATGGTGTCTATTTAAAAGAAAAGCATACCAAAATATGTCAAATATTTTTCCAGTAAAATCGAACAGGCAGGATATTTGCACCTGGCTATGATAGATAAATACGCCTCAAACTTTCCCTCCAGCTGTAAACAAACTATAAAACTATAGAGAATACAAGAAAGACAAAAAGCAAAAAGACCAATTCTCAGAGATTAAAATTAGACACCACAGGACTGACATCCCCAAAAGAAGAGAGAAACAATGTGAATTCTAAAATCATTTCAACTTCTATCTAGAAGCTTACAGATAAAAGTGTAAAAAAGCAGGATACAGAGTTCTCACTGAAGTGATGAGGCAGAGATTATAGTTCAGGGAGGGAGAGAGAGGAACTAAAAGTTGCAGAAGATTTTTCACAGAAAAAGGAAATAACACAGAAAAAAAAATCTATAAATCTGCATGGGGTCCCATGGAGTCTTTACTGAATACCTAGAGTGCATACCTGGAGTGGAACTCCACAAGGCTACACAAAGAACCTGAGTTGTATGACTCCCGGGGCTCACATAGATGGGAATGTATTTTAGCTACAGTCCACTAGCGTAGAGTCTTTTTTTGATCACCCAGAAAAATCAGTAGAGACTCAAGGAGAATCAAGCATTAGCAATGCAGCCAAGCTATCCCTAAGTTAAAGTCTACTAAATGCCTCCCTTAACAAAGTATAAAAGCATGTACTGGAATAATCAAGTTTATTTTCAAGTAGGTAAACTGCTTGCCAGAGCAAAACAGAATACAAAATTAATATTCAGAAATCAGTTGCAATTTTATATACACTAATAATAAACTGTCAGCAAGAGAAATTAAGTAAATAATCCCATTTACAATTGCATCAAAGAATACCTTTGTGGAGAACATGGAATAATGGGATATTTCATAAATTGCTGTTGGCATTGTAAATTTTCACAAATTCTTTAGAAAATAGTTTTACAGTGTCTTAAAAAGTAAAGCTACACTTACTAGATAGTCTACCAATTGTACCCTTAAACATTTTCCAAAAAGCAGAGTAACTATATATCCACACAGAGATATCACACATGAATATTCAGAGCAGCTAAGTTCATAATAAGCAAAACATGAAAATAGTACAAGTGTTTACCAAGAGGTGAACAAATTCACAAAGTGTGAGTGCTGTTCAGCAACGAGAAGGAAAACTTACTGATATCCACAACGTGAATGATTCTTGCAATGTATAAGTGAAAATAATCAACCCCCCCAAAATATATACTTTATCATTCCACTTATATAAAAGCTTAGAAAAGGTAAATCTAATCTATAATGTATATTAGTGACTCCCTAAGCCAGGAAAGGGTTGGAACATTAACTAAGCAGGGGCCCAAGGGAACTTTTAATGATGATGGCAATTTTCTACATCTTGGTTATGGTGGTGGGTATGTAACCAAAAATGTAGATTTGGCTGCTTGCCACAACAAAAGCCAAACTCATGATAGAGGTGCTAGTGCTAGTGCAAAAGGGAAGAAGTTTATTCAGGTACTATGACCTGGGAGAATGAAGCATTCCCATTTCAAAGACCATCTCCCCTTCCTGCTCAAGCCTGTGGTACTCAGAAGGATAGGGAGGGGAGGTTTTTTCCCCTTCTATCTAATTATCTTGCTAGTTTTTGGTGCACTTGGGCCCTGTCCATTCATCTTTCCAGCCTTTGGCACTCAGTGTAAGAATCTCCCCCTGTTCCACCTTGGCAAATGGGGGAGACTCCCAGCACTCCCTGGCTGTCTACTGGTGTCAGGGCCAGTAGGGTGGGGGAGGGCTGCAGGGCCTGCCTTCAGGAAGCCTGGAGATGTCACGGCCCTCATCCTGCCTCCCAACGCTGGCACATCCAGGGGAGCCAGAGGCCACAGGACACCCCTGGATCTTAGCCCACCTGTCCTCTGTGCAGCCCACCCCTCCGAAGGGACCAGCCAAGCTCATCCACTCTGCCCCTGGCTGGCCATGCTCCAACTAACTGTCTGCAGGAACAGGTGAACATATGCAGACATGTCAAACTCATCAAATTGTATATTTAAAATGGGTATATTTTATTGTATGTAAATTATATCCCAGTAAAACTAATTTAAAATACATATTAAGAGACCAGATCTATATAATAAATAAATGCTTTTTTGAAACATCTGAAGAATAGGAGACAGTTGAGTAAAATACTCAACCACAGCTGCCTTATGTACTACCCCTACCACTTTATGTTCCATACATTAGAAGACAATACAATAAATTTTACACTGTAGCTGTGCTAATTGAAAGTTTATAAGCCAAAAGTCCTTTTTCAATATTGTAGTGCATCAGGGTCATTTTTATGAAGAGCTACTATTAATGTGTTGTGGAAAATTAAGGCATAGGTAAATGGGTTCAATCCATTCTGAAAGTGAATGTAAACTGAATTAAAGCTATAATGTAGCTATGTAGTAAGAATATCATGTTTGTTAATGTACAAGGTCTATCCAGAAGCTTTCCAGCCTTGTAATATGAAAAATAGAGGCATTTATTGAAGATACGAGATATAAGAAATATTGTACATAGGAGAATGATGCCTCAGTCCCCTTCAAAGTAGGCACCTTGGGACCTCACACAGTTCTCCCAATCAGCCTCTGCTGCCCCATTGTATTTTCCTGACTCTCATTGATGATCTGAAATCTCTTCCCTTTCAAAGGTGATTTTAGTTTTGGGAAAAGCTAGAAGTCACAGGGTACCAAATCTGGGCTGTTAGGGGGTCTGTGTCACCTGGGTGATTTGCTGATTTGCAAAAACACTCTGCACGAGACATGATGCATGTGCGGGCACATTGTTGTAATGAAGCTGCCAATCACCAGTTGCCTATAGCTGTGGCATTCTGTAGAGAAATGTTCAAGCTTAATGCAAAATTTGATGCAGATTTGTTACTCTACTCACTCATTTTGAATACGACAGCCACACAGTACACATGCTCACTCAATGGTGTCTACCACTCCCACTGACTAGTGCAGTGACATCATCACCGTTCATGCATGAGCATTCCATTCCCTTTCCTTGGCTGCCATGTTACATCAATGTTGGGCAAACCGTTTTTGTTACATTAACAGTGGCTAGACTTTTCACACAGACCCCATATATTCATTCATATTTATGAGAACGCAGATTATGAGAAAATCTTTTTTTTTTTAAAGAACTAGGAACTGATACTATTTTGTTTATCCAAAACTGGTCACCCAATTTTCACATAAAATAATATGCTTTTTCTGAGTGAATGTGTTCTCATACCAATTCCAGGGTGGAGAGTCAGTTCCCCAAATTCAAACAATGCTTCACACACTGGCTAAGTATCCTACAGTTCAACTCAATTCTTACACTATGTGAAGATGGCAACTGATCCAACAGGTAAAGAACTCAGTTCCACAAGACCAGCACACCCCTTCATACACCAACTGCAAGCCAACTGTGCTTCTGATGGACAGCCTGCTATTGGAGGATCCAATGACCCACTCCAGCTTCGGGTGCCAATCACAAGTCCAGGTAGTTATGGGTACTTCTGACTGACTGGCTATAAATGAGGCATTCCCACAACTCCCTCCTCAGGTTTGATTAATTTGCTAGAGTAGCTCACAGAACTCAGGTAACCCATTTTCTCACTAGATCACTGATTTATTACAAAGGATATTAAAGGATATGAATCCACAGCCTGATGAAGGGATGCATTGGGTGAGGTCCTAAACACAGGAGCATCTGTCCATGTAGAGTTTGGGACCCAGCATGGGGGCACATGGAAGCATTCTAGTTCCCTGACCCTCTCCAAACACACTCCTTTTGGGTTTTTATGGACACTTCATACATGGCAAAATTGATTAAATCATGGGCATTGGTTATTGAATTCAGTCTTTAGACCCTCTTCCATTCTGAGGTCAGGGGCAAAGGACTTGGTTGGCTCAACCAGCCCCCAAACTCATTAGCATAACAAAGCACAATTTTTCTCACTCTCATCACAGGAAATACCAAAGGTTTCAGCAGTTCTGTGCCAGAAAGGAAAGGCAGATGAAGACCAAATATATATATTTTTTATTGCAAATCACAATGTCACACTGAGTAGGCTTGAATGATACACCCAAGAATTCTCAAAGAAAACAAATTGTAAAATTTTACATATAAACATTGAAAAAAATCCAGCATTTTTCTATTAGAGCCTATCTTATCTATGTATATCTTATTGGCTTCATTTTCTGTTTTTTCCCTTAATAAATAGTTATGTGCTGTATTCATTTTAGCAAATAAAATTCAAGGAAACATCACAGAGATGTGTTTTTCAAACTCCTGAATTAATTTATCTTTAATGCAGATCTATAGTTTAGAGGCAGAATTAGCTAAGTGTGAATGTTCAAAAAGAGGCTCTTTGACTACTTATCTTCAAGTTATGTTCATTATATAACTAATTCTTTTATTTTACATTTACTGAAATGTACAGTGTGGTAGACACCATGTACACTGATAATGGTATAAAGATAAGTTAGGTTGGTAATACCAAGGAGCCTATAGGAGACACTTTTTGAATCATTTTTAATCATATTTTTCCATTAGCATTGAGTCCACTTATATATACCTCCCTCCCCACCCTGCAATCACATCACTGTTATCCAGGTCCATGAGTCCTTTTTCCGTTTGGCTCAATCCCTCCACTACCCAACCCACCGCCTTCCCTCCTACCACTTAGCTGTCATCCTGCTCTCTATTTATGGGCCTGGAGAACATCACTCAGTGAAATAAGCCAGTCAGAGAAAGACAAATACCATATGATTCCACTCATATGTAGAATCTAATTGTTACAGAACTGACACATGGTGGGGGACAATATACTATTACCAAACAGACCCCCCCTTCTCCTGGGATTCCCCGATAGTAGGTTCACCTTGCCTGCCACCAGGGAATTATAGCTCTCAATGCCAGAGATTGGTGAAAAGGAAAGGAATTATTTATTCAAAAGCTATACAGACTTAGAGTTATGACTCAATGTCTTCGTTAAAATCCCAAAGTCCCTTAAAACACCCACAAACACAAACAGTCCTTCCTTCACCCCCTTTGCCCAGTCCAGCCAGCAAGGGGTACCGTATCTCAAGAAAAGAATAGAAGTCCATGGCTGGTTGCACTCATTCTTCCCAGTAATCTATATTCAGCTGGCAGGCCTCCCAAAGTTTACAGCACCATCAGTTGTGTTGCTGGGATCTCCAGTTCTTAATCCAAACCTATGCGGCACCTTCTCATAGCCCATAGCAAGAGTCATTCACCCCTTTCATTCCCACAATGTCTCTCTTGCATTCTTCCAAACTGCTAAGAGAGAGCTCTGCATTGATGCTTCATCTTGCCTCCCAGCCTCCTAAGCTTCATGGCAAAGGGAGTCCCAAAGTTTCATGGTTTCAACCCTCGCCAAGGCCAGGAGGTTTTGACCCACTTGGCTGCCATCCCTGGGTCTAAATTCTGGAGCCAATCTTCCTCTGCATCCCCATTTCCAACTCCTCTCACAACTGGCCACACCTGCCATTCCTATATTTTCACATGCATTCCTATATTTTCCAGCTTATCTGGGCTGCCATAGTTAAGTCCAGGCAGGCATGGCCCCATGGTATGGAGCAAATCATCTCTGTGCTCTCAGGCAGGTGCTGTAACCAGTGCCTCCCAGTTGCATCCTGGGTGGAAGTCACTTCCATCTACTTGGCTCAAAGCATGGCCACAGTATTTAATATATCCATGAAACCAGTTAAAAGCTACAAATATGGTAAATGACTATTCTAGAAATTATTTGCAAAACTGTTGATATGCAAAATAACTCAATGGCCCTGCTCCATGGGTCCCATCCCCCAGTTCAGACTTGTGGGGGTGAGGACATCCTATATTTTTAACGTTTCCTGGACACCCTGAGTTCTGGACCCCATTGCAAATCCCTCTTTGTGGAGGGGGCCTGGCTGTACCCTGTTACATAATGAACACACTGAACTAAAAAGCAAAATAGAGAGAGACTCAGAGACACTTTTAAAGGGAATAGATCCTGCCCTTGTTTTCTGGAATGCTATCTCCAAATAGTTTCATACTGGAAAGATTATGATAACTTAAACATATTCTCTTTCCTCTGTGATTTTATTCAAACTCACTATGCATGTACCCATTCAAAAAGAACTAAACTTATCCATAGAAATGGTATGAATTATTTCATAAAATGAGAAGCAGGAAGATTTATCTTATTTTAAATTATATTTTGGTGCAATTCTTCCAACAGTATGATTATATTTTTTAAAGTTTTGTTAAACATGTAGCTTAATTGATGACTCCATAAATATTTGTATTACTTTTGTATCTATCATGAATGGGAATATATTAGATGAATTAGGTCTTTGCTTTTTTTTTGCATATTATCCCACAGTTTTGTCTTAACCACCTGTGAATGACCTACATTTTAACCAAAAATAAAATAATAATGCTAAAATGGAAGCAATAACTGTAACCAGAAAAGACACTGGTGTTCGGGCTGCCTGTTACTCCTAAATCCAATAAGCAGTGACAGCGATTGAATCTTTTCTGGGCATTTTATTCCGATGGCCAGGGATCGGAGAAGATGGCAGGTTCATACCCTAACAAACCATCTTCTCATTTCTTTCCAGGCCAGACCTTTTATAAGGTGGGGGTGGGTGGATCAACAAGGAGAGGTGAGGGCTTTGAAATTCAAGGAGGATTAGGTGAGCAAAGCGTCAGCATTCCTGTTCTGGGCAGTTAGCTGTTCCCAGGGGAGGGTGGTCGTCTGCTCTCCCTGGAACACAAAGGCCCAGATGCCTCCAGTTGTCCCCAGGTGGTAGTAATCTTTAGCAGTGCCCTAGGAGGTCAGCCGTTTTCCCAAAAGCCAGGATGGGCCTTATCTGTAGTTTCTGAAACAAATGCTTTAACATATACATTACTTGCTAGATTTATAACTTTTTACCTTAAGCTAAAATTTTCCAAGTCTTGAGTCCCCTATCATAACAAAGCAATAGTCCACTCTAGCAGCCAAGGGAAACATCTGTACTGAAGACAGAAAAATTATTCTCCATTCACTTGCAAAGATGCCTAAAATCAAACTCAGACATTAATAACTGATCCAGGATGTCCCAGAACTCCATGACCCATGACTGTCAAAACCATTGCTATAAATGAAAAGTACCAGGAATTCTGTTTGCATTGATGAGGTTAGAGGAATGAGTTTCCATGGTAATTTGGCAAATATAGAAAAGGACTGAAAAACTAAAATGGAAAAATCCATATAAAAACTAAGCCCCCACATACTATTTGTATTTTTTTAATGTGCAAAGCACTTAAAACAATTGTTTTTTCTTTCAAAATCAGAAGGAAATATTGATAACTAAAGGAGCATGAAATAAGATGCTTATACTTTTTAGATGGAATTATGCCAAGAAGAAGGAAATTTAAAAATAAAATTTTAAATGCAAAATGTTCAAAAACTACTCTTATAAGGTCAGTTGGTGGAGGGTCCCTCCCTCCCTCTCCCATTGTCAAACACAGAATCATTCTTAGAATTTTCCCGGAGTGATGTTCTTTGGACACACCTGAAGATATTTTGGAGGTCATATTTTTATGGTTCATTTACAAACAAATGAGAAACCAAAGCAACTTATTCTAGTTTTAAGATATGATAGTTGCATAATAAAGATATAATCTGACATCTGCACATTTTAAAATATTACTTATTTGGTTTGGTTCCTTGTTGGAAAAATATATGTTTGAAATGTTTTTACATTCTTTTATGCTCACATCTACTTCCTTGCTTCTCATCCCCAGCGTATCTTCCTTCCCTAACTCTAGTGGGACTGTCTTCTTCCTAAATTTCTTAGGGCGAAAATGTAATAGTCATTGGTTCCTACAAGTTAAAAGGAAAAGAAAAATACCTTATTTTACAATTATTTTCCAGGATCACTTTTCTATAAATACAGGTTTTTTGGTAGTCTTTTTTTTAAATTACTTTTATTTATTTATTTATTTTTTTATTTTAATTGTGGTTTTTTGGTAGTCTTAATTTTTAATAGCTAACACCAAAAGTTTCTATGTACAAGGCATTTTCTAACATTTTAACATACAATAATTTGTTCAATTTTCATCATCTCCCTAGGAGGTATTATCCCATCCTCCAAGTGAAATTTTGGCACTGAGAAATAAAGTGACTTAATCAAAGTAGATGATAGAATTGGGGTTGAAACTGGGGCCTTATTGCTGAAACCAAAGGACCTGACACTAAAATGAGACCATCATAGTATTTTTCTCTGTAGTTTTTTAATTTTTATTTTTCATTGTTAAGTGTTTTGCAGCAAATAATATTAGGCCTCCTCACAGTGCTCCTTCAGAGACCACCAGAACTAGCCGGATCAAACTGGTCCCAGAGGATCAAGCAGGCGCAGTTAGTGGCTAAGTGACACTAAGCTGACCTTGTGGACATGGCAGAACCAGGGGTTTTGGAAGTTAAATAACAGAGGTGCCAGTTGTGTCCCATCTGGAACTATTTCGAAAGCAAGAGGTCCATCAGTAAGAAAGATTTGGCCTACACCAAATGTGGACACACAGTGGATTTACAATCAAAATCTGCCAGATTGAAATTATTTTGTTTTGTTCTGCCCTTTTTCATGTTCCCTGTCTTAAATAGTTCCAAAGACTCTCCAATCAGATCCACTGAATTAGTATTAATGAATATGCATAGATACTCCTTACCTTATTTTTCAAATTTGCTTCCAATCTTTATTTGGGTGAATGGATATGGGCTTTCTCCCTATCTCCACATTGAGTTGCCTCATGAATTAAAAAAAAAAAACTGTAGTTCTCTGTAAAAAACCTGTTGCTTCACAATCTGGTCTCTCTGTATTTGATGGGCAAAGGACTCACAAAATTTGGCTGGTAACAGGATTGGAGCGCTGACATTCTGACTTGGAAAAATATGAGATGTTACCAAAAAAATAAATCATTTCATCTGCATAATATGTGTATTAGTCAAAATATCTTTGAGTCCAACAGGAAGTGATCTCTTCCAATTCCGATTGATGTAGTTTATAACTGATAAAATCCAAGTCTCCAATCTGAATGGCTAAATTCAAGAAACACATGTCTTAGAACTATTATTTTAAGTATCTTTTCTGGGTTTCTCTGAACATTACTACCTAGTACTCCATATAAAGAACTTTTATTTTTACATCTGTTTCTATTATCTTTACCACACCTATTATAAGTTTGTTACTTTCCTTAATACTCTTCCTCATATTCATTTAATCTTCACTCACTTTGTATTATGAATCTCAAGAACACCCCTCGACTAGCAGTTGGATTATATATACATTATTAAGCGTACGCTGATTCACAGTGCACACATTATTGTTAACACTTGTTTGATATTAGCACTTTTTAATAAGGAATATACATTGGTGGTAAAAATTGATGTTTATTAGCAGAGACCATTAAATTTCAAGTTCAACCTAATGCTGTGGTCTTTGTGGTTCCTTTGGAGTGCACTATAAGCATATTGCACAATGCAAAACCCAGCTGCTTGTCTTTCCTGTGCAATGAAGTATAATTCTTTGGGAAGCAGGATATCTGGCTATTAATATATATCCATGCTCTGGTTCCACAGTCTCATATAAAGTCTTTGTCTGACAGATGTTGTACAATCTTCTCCAGACTGTAACCGCATCTGGCACACAAAGAAGTCCATCACTGTCAGTACTTGAATGGAGCCATTACATTTGCCCCAAATGTTCTGTCAGATCATCACAGTCCTACTTGAGACACAGTTGAGACATTTCTTAGTTCAGAAAACATTTCCAGCATACTACTTCACTGGTGAAAGGGGAAGAGAATCACTGGAGTTTCTGATGGGCATCCCCATTCTTTACTTGAATAAGTAAACATCAAGGTGGCTTTGAGGGAGCTACTTAACCCCTCTGTGCCACGGTGTCCCTATCTGTAATGAGAATAGAAATAGAGCTCATATAATATGGTTGTTGGGAATATTAAGTCAGTTATCATGGCTATTAAATTAGTTAATGTATGTAAAGTATAGACTAGTGACTGGATCTCAGTGTGACATCTCTATTTTATTCTCTGTTTGTTGAGATCTGTTGTTATGAGAAAAGTAGATACGTTTAGTCTATTGTTTTCTAAAACTAGAAAAATATTGCTAAGCACTGTAAAGCATTTGTATTGCACCGATCTGGGTGTGTTTTTACAAGGTTAAGAAACAACTTGAACTTGTACAGGATGTACATTTGTTTCCATTTTGGTTTGTTGGCCTTCTGGGCATGTTGGATTTGAGGGTGGTCAAAAAAACTGATCCCTGGAGTTCATAATTTACTGGAAAAATAAAGGAGTTAGTTTTACATGAAGAGTTAGGAACACAATTTTGGAAGTAAAAATTATTTATTTTGTGAATTCAGACCAGCAATATTACAGTAATTGTATTCTGGAAGTATCTAGGAGTTCTTTCTAATTGATTGTTTTTTAAAAACCTTGTCAAGATTTCTCTCCTCCTGATTTATAGAACCTTAAATTAAGTACATAAATATGGCTATGGAATAATTTTGTTAAAATGTGTTTATAACTATTTTGTATGATACTGTCATGGTATATATATGACATTATTCATCTGTCAAGACCAACAGAACTTTACAGAACAAAAAGTGAACCTTAATGTATGCAAATAAAAAATAATAATTTAGAATGTCATGGGATCCTGGGAAGGAATGACCACTGTGAAAAGAGGATCCGACTGTGTTACAGCTATATGGTGGGGAAGAACTCTGAAATGTTTGGGAGATTTGCAAGTCCTTAAGGAACTATGGGAATACATGGAATCTGGAAAACTTAGGGGAAAATGCCATACACATAAGCACTGGACCCTAGTTGTTGTTATCCATGGGAGTATAGGTTAACAAGGTTGATGCTATTAAACACATGTACTGAAATTAAACAATGAAGTAAATGGATGGTAGGTGGTAACAGCCAGGTTTCTCACTGTTGGAGTGGGAATTTACAGATTAAGCAAGGTGAAGAGCTTTGAAAGATCCATGTGTGATAGATTGGAACGTAAGACATCAGTAAGAACTTATGTGTAGTATAGTATAGATGCAGATGATCACACATAAAAAAATATTTATAGGAATGTGTATATAGATGAGTTAGTACTATATACAAATACATTACTTTGCTCTCTGTAAGATGACAGTGCCTAACAAATGACATCTCAGAGGCAAAGAGCATGCATAGAATCCAGATCTTAGTTTCTAACACTATTCTTCAATAAAAGTAAATAAATAAATGTTTGATTCTAGGACTGTGGTAGAAAATATATAAGAGGAGCATGGAACAGTTTTGTAGTGCCAGAAATTAAGAAAGGATTTTTTTAAAAAGAAAAATAACAAAAACTTACATTAATGGGGGTATGCAGAGAGGCATAGAAGCCAAAAGAAAGAAGACCCAGTGGCCAAAGCTGGAACAATTTGAGCAACATAAAGTACTGTTCGGTAATTACCCCAAATGTAAAATAAATATTTATAGCTCCATATTTATATAAATGAGTGATTGAATAAATAAATTTATGAGAGATAAGATAAATTCACCCACAGAGAAAAATTCCAAAGAAATTATGTAGATAGTCCATCCTTAAGAGGGGGAATATAACTGCCCACTCCTTAAATGTAGGTTGTGCATAGTGACTTCTTTCTAATGAGCATAGTATGGAAAGGGGGGGGAAATAGAAACTTTACATTGGAGAAGCTTGACCGACACTATTCAGACAGGTGAAGAAGGTGAAAAATCATTGCTGATATTACTCATAATATGATGTGGTGAGAGTAGATTTTACCTCTGTTCTTCCTTCTCAAAACACACAACTACTTTTTAAAAATGAGAAAAGCAACCCACAAAATATCTGCCCAGAACTCCTGAAAACTGTCAAGATCATCAAAAACTGTCTGATAAACTGTCACAGCCAAGAGGAACTTAAGGAGAAATGACAAGTTTTTGTAATGTAGTATCCTGCAGGATCCTGGAACAGAAAATGGACATTATTTAAAAACTAAGGACATCTGAATAAACTATGAAATTTGTTTAATAATGTGTCAACATTGCTTAGTCAATTTTTTCAGGTGTACAATGCCAATTAGAATAGTAGAAAATATTGGTTCAGGGTATAATGGGAACTCTCTGTACTATCTCCTAAATTTTTCTATAAATCTAAAATTGTTCTAAAAAATAAAGCCTATTTAAAAGATGTGGTACTAACAAATGTGATCAGGTGTAGAGTTTGTTATATGTCTGGGATATTTCTTGTACTGGTTTAGTGATGACTTGTAACAGCTTTGCAGGGAGTGACCCAGTTGACATAACATCAAAAATGTCATAGGATGAGACTGCACACCTTTTCATTACTTTACACACTCCTGGGAAATGAAGACAAGTGATACAGCCTTAATATGGTTTTATGTGCAATAGTTGATAGATGTAGAGTCTGGGAGCAGCTAGTCATGTTTCTGATTATTGATGTGATAATGGGAATTTTTTAATTTCATGTTTGTTTTCTAAAAGAAAGCTCTGAAATTATATCTGTTCCAGGCCACATACTTAATAAGCAGGTGGTTAAAAGAAGGAAATGTCACATAGATTTAAAACCCACAAATAATTTTAAGTCATAATTTAATCAAATAATTTTATCCTTAACCACCAAAGTTTTTTTAGCAATTCTACTATAGTAGAATTGATAAAAATTATCAAATAAAGTCATTCAAATTTATTTATTTATTTATTTATTTATAGAAAGAGAGGAAGAGAGGGAGAGAAACATTGATGTTAGAGAGAACATCAATTGGTTACTTCTCACACGTGCCCCAAATGGGAACTGGCCAGCAACCCAGGCATGTGCTCTGACTGGGACTTGATGGGGTGACCCTTTGCTTTACAAGGTGATGCCCAAATGTACCACACTGGTCAGGGCTAAAATCATTTTTTTTACGTTCTTTTCCTGTATATGTTTTCCTAGAGAAGGGATAAGGGAACAATGATATAATCAAATATAAGGGAGCCAGAAATGGGCTTTTTGTGAACTTGATTATCAGCCTCTATGCATTAACAATTAATTAATTAATTAACAAGTAATTATATGTTAAACGAGAAATTTGAGTATTACTAAATCATAAAAATGTAAGAGAATTCTTATTGGTTTCTATCAACTTAATTGTCCAGTGATTTAAAGCTGCTTTTAGACAATGTTTCATTTGTTTTATGAAAACAAAGGAAAAATGTTTATCCTCTACCAGAGGTGTCCAATCTTTTGGTGTCTCTGAGCCACACTGGAAGAAGAAGAGTTATTTTGGGCCGGACATCAAATACATTGTCATGTGTAACCACAAAACAAATCTCATAATATTTTACGTAAACTTACAATTTTTGTTGGGCCACACTCATAGCCATCCTGGGCTGCATGCAGCCCAAGGGCCACAGGTTAGACACCCCATTCCAAGGCACAACATCCTATCTTGTTAATACGTTATAGAAAGGAGAAGAGCTGCTTTAATTAAAATGCTTCTTCTTCAAGGACCACTTTACTAAGTGCTTACTCTGTGCCACTGTACTGTATCTCGGGGTTCATAGCTGATGAAAGCATCCCTGATTTAAAATATCTCACAATCTGATGGGCTAAGTAGACATGCTAGTAAACTCCTATATATGAATCTACAACTCCTATATGTAGAAATACAGTGGGACAGATTACTGTCATGAAACAGAACAACATCACTTTGCTACTTGGCAACTCTCAAGAATAGGGTGATTTTATGCCCTAAGCCATAGGTCCTCCGACAAGCAATTTGGTTACTAAGAATCAAGGCTGGAGAGTTAGACAAACAAGATCATGGAGAAACTTAACACGGATTGTAAAAGAATGGGACTTTATCCTGCAGAAGATAAGTTACCAAGCAATTTCAAAAAGGGAAAACTATGGCCATACCTGCATTTTAACAAGGTCAGTCTGGTGGCTCTATGTCATGTGGGTTAAATAGTCAAAGAATCAAGGCAGGAAAGTCAATGAGGAAGCTTCTGTATCCTGCAGGATTGGTGAGCAGGGAAGTAATTCAAGAAGTATTAGAAGAAAAAATATTGGGGGAAAGAAGGGGAAGGATCAAATCAAGGAACATGTATAAAGGACCCATGGACAAAGACAATGGGGGGATTGAATGTGGGGGGTAGGGGTGGGTAGGGCAGGGCAGGGGAGAGTAACGGGAAAAAATGGGGACAACTGTAATTGAATAATAATAAAAAAGAGAACTAAAAAATAAGAAGAGAAATCAGCTGGTTGAATGCAAGGGTTAAGAAGAGAAAAGGCTGACTCCCAGATTTTCAGCTAAACGAACCGAGTATAACATTATGCCACTAAAGAATATTGAAGGAGCAGTAGTGAAAAATGAGCAGCTGTGGACTCAATGTTGATTTTTTTAATTTGAATTGCTTTTGGTACATTCATGTGAAGTTGTTGTCAACAGTCAGATGAGGCTATGTATAGTTCAGGTTATTATAAGCCTTCCCTGATTAACCTAACCAGATGGAAGTTCTTCAGCTAAGGTCTGGGGGGTAGGGGGTGGAGGGATTGAGCAAAAAGGAAAAAGGACTCATGGACATGGACAATGGTGTGGAGATGGAGGGAGGAGGAGGCACAAGGTTACTAAAGGGTAATAAAAATACAATAAAAATTATTAAATAAAAAAATTTTAAAGAAAGTTCTTCACACAGAGATTCCCTATAATACTGATAACAAATGTCAGTATGTCTCTTGACACAAACCTAAGTCTGCCTTATAATTTAGTTCTTGCATACTTTTGCTACATTGGCAGCCTCTTCGATGGAGGAAATGTGTCTCAGGTTTGTACTCTTATCTAAAAGGGTGCCAGGCATGCAATGGGTGCTCGATACTCAGTGCTCATTGAATGAGTGAATAAGTGCATAAAATATTTACAGAGTTGGTGTTAATGATAAATAATAAATATGCAGGTTGCACAGTTTTGCTAATTACATTTACATTTGAATTTATGCACTGTTTTATATGATTCTCTATTTTAATTTGTTAGCATATCTAACAATGTTAATAATATCTTCCACATTTCCTTCTTTTTCTTAAGTTCCTGTTAGCCTGGCCAGAATGCTCACAAGAAGAGAGAGCACAGCATGTCAATAAAGAATTTTCAATACTGGTACGTGGTATTGGCTTTCCATCAGTTTACATACTCTGATCCCTGGGTGCTATGAGTGGCATGTCTATTTCTTTGCTACAATGATAATATCCTTGCAATTTATTCTCTGGGGACCGTTTTCTTAGGAACTAAAGAAGCTCCTGATATCAAAAGCCACATAAAAATTATTTAAACCTTTGTTTGTATATGCTATTTCCTAGATCCCTGAAGTGGAGCTAAAGAAGGATAAAAATAAATTTATGAGATATTTTAATCATTATTATTGAATAACCAGTGTTTGTTTAATTTAAATGGTCGCTGAAGCTCCTTGGAAGGAAATATGTCTTGCAAGTTGAACTTTACAGACCACCCCTTAAAGAGAAATAAACACAATTGGGATTTAATTTGAGGATCTAGCTTAATTAATCACAGATGTAGGTAAACTACTAATTGGAATCGAGAGCATGATGCCATTTTAATAACTTGCTGGTTCAGCTCATGGTTTTCTGGCTATTATTTAGCCTTTTGAGCTTTTTGGTTAATTATTTAATGCCTACCCCTGAACCCATGGTTACAATGAAGTTCACTTTTTTAAAAGACTATCTAACTCCACGTTTGCTTCACTTATAAATTAATTTAAGTGACCCATAACAAACTCTCCTGAAGACAAGAGGAATGAGTGAAAGAACAAGCTTCAGTCAAGTGCCTGCTTTGGAGCTGGATGGCAATGGGTCAGACCTGGCCTGACCTGACACTCTTGCAGCTCTTTTCTCCCAAAGTGCTCCCCCCAAAACATGGGTATGATAGCAAGGGAGGCTAACTCTAAATGCACGAATTTACTCCCTTATACATCTACGGCTATTTTATAAGAAAGAAGCTTAAATTGTACATGTCTACTTCCACAATGTGCATTTTCTTGGTGAGCATTCAATTAATCCAATTGGACATTTCAACGCAAGTCCAATGTAAGTTCCATTTCTTCTGGGACTCCTTCCTAACTTTCAGACTCCTTCAGCCCCTGGTGATTTTCCTTCTCTACACATATGCTTTCATGAAAACATTTTTTGTATTCATATTCTGTCAATTACAGTGATAGGCCCTGGTTATACCAAAATATGTTTCAATCTTCAGCTCACTAAGACCTGAGAACAGCAAGAAGACAGAAAAGTTAGTTGAGAAAAAAATACAATAACATGATTACTATTACAAGTTGTGTATTTGTTGTTGGTATGCATAAGTAGGTGAAAGTGAAAGGAGAATTACTCAGAAAAGTTAATTAAGAAGTAACAAATGAGCTGAATAAGGTAAACTTTTCTCAATAGGGTTATTGCTACAATTATTAGTACAACATAAATATATAAAATTTTATTAATAATTATTGACAACATTTTGTTAGAGATATATCTCCCATATATTGTTTTAAGTAAGTTCATGTATCTATACATTAATATTAAATTTTGCTAAAATGGGAAATGGATGAGAATCCTTTTTTTATTTTTCATTTTTATGCAAATAAGAACATGTGGTCTTATAAATAATCAGATGGAATAGAAAGTAATTTGTAATAGTAATACTTTTCAAAGTTTTGAACCACTGCTGGGTTTCTGGGTCACATGGGTCCCAAATCACTTAGTGACATACTATAAAAAAGTAATTTTAATGAGTTATCAGCTGACAGTTCAAGTATTCCTTCAAATTTGTTAAAAGCAGAGAATGGGAGCCACTTGACTTTAAAAAATGATTTAGAAAAGTTTATGTCGAGTTACTACATTGCCAGAAAATATGATCTATAAATATTTCCATATTTCTACACTGAAAAACTTTCTGAACAAAAACTACCCTATTAGCAATCCTATTAGCAACCTTCCCTATTAGATTAAGGATGATCTAATGGCAAATAAGCCTTGAAAGTTAGAAACTGCTAGAGAAATTTAGTGACATCTCCTCTGGATGTTTACATTCCAAGGGTTGAAAAATTAAAGAATATCCTCTCTTCTGTTCAGAGAGGATTTGTTTACATTCTAGAGCAAAGGTCTGTATCTCTGTCTTCAGAGTGAAGAGGGTCATCTGTGTCAACTGCTCTGTGTAAGCTCTTCTGTGGTACAAACTCCACTGTGTGTTCAAGTGATTTCTGCAATCATTGCATCTCCTCATGAGGCATTTTGGAAGAAAGAACAGATGATGCAAGATTTGCTGTATGTTCATTGCAGCATTATTTACAATAACCAAGGTTTGGAAGCAGCCCAAGTGCCCATAGTAGATGAGTGGTTCAGAAAGCTGTGGTACATCTACACAATGTAATACTTGCCAGCCATAAAAAAGAAGGACATCTTTACTTTTGTGACAGCGTAGATGGACCTGGAGAGTATTAAACTAAGTGAAATAAGCCAAGCAGAGAAAGACAATGCAATATGGTTTCACTTATTTGTAGAATCTAATGAATAAAATAAACAAACAGAAAAAAACAGACTAATAAATAGAGAACAAACTGACAACTATCAGATGGGAGTGGGGTCGAGGGCCTAGGTGAAAGAATTAAGCAATAAATGAATAAACAAACAAACAACCTCACACACGCAGACAACTGTATGGTGATTACTACAGAGAAAGGGGGTGGTAGGAGGTATGAGAGGGTCTAAAGAGGGGAAAAATGGTGATGGAAGGAGACTTGACTTTAAGTGGTGAGCACACAATACAGTGTACAGATAATGTATTATAGAATTGTACACTTGAAACCTATATAATTTTATTAACCAATGGCACCCCAATAAATTCAATAAAAATTAAACAACAAAAAACTCAAAACAGTAGCAAACAACAAAAGATTTTCTGTGATTAAAAGCATGTCTCTTGGTCTTTAGATCTCATGATTCTGTGTGTGTGCACATGTGATTGATAAGGAGATATGTAAAACTATGCAAATAGAGGAACATAGAAGACCTTTCACAGTTTCAGCCTCAACAGAGGTTGTTAATTCAGTACTTCTAACTGCTCCTGTTTTGAATCTCTGAAGGTTTGGACAGTACAAAAACAAGTGTTTTTTTTGTTTTTGTTTTTTTTTTTTTGTAAAGGGAAAAAAGGGCCATTGCAAAAGTAGAGGTGGAAATGTAATACCTAAAGTGCTATTAGAGGCAGATCAGTTTTAACAAGCGACAGTATATCCTTCGGAAAGTTTATGTGCATACCAATTTGCATACCATAGACCTATTAAACCTAAAGTTAGTAAAAAAAATCACTGAGAGATAATTGTAGGTGATTCTATTTATAGAAAAAAATTTACAAAGTTAAACTATAGTTTTAGATTGTATTTTATATATTTCTGTATGGAGTATATTAAATAGAGTATACTTTTATATATTTCTGTAATTAAACTGCTAAGTAAGAAAATAAAAATTCAGAAAAGTGGCTACTTTTTGAAGGAAAAGGAGATATAGTTATAAAAGGCATTTAGGGAGGCTTCAAAGATATTGGTAATGTTTTATTTTCTAACTATTTTATTACTTTTTGTAAATGATACATTACATTTCTATGTATAAAATATACGATAAATTTTTAAAATCAATTTGTAAACGTAAACTCTCAATGTCACAGCTGAGTAGTAATTAAGAGGAACTTAGTAGCATCTGAGTGCCTGTGTTACAAACAACAGCAAATAAGGATGTTTGATTTATTAATTGACTCATCTGCAAATATTTACCGAGTATTTATTACGTGCCATTGTTCTAGGTGTTTGTGAAACTGTTATTAAAACAGGGTGAAACGAAGGAGAGCCACTAAAAGCTATCGCAATCACCCAGACAGACGCTTCTGTGGCTTTTACAAGGGTGCTACAGTGGTGGTGAAAAGTCATCTGATAGTAGTTATATTTTAAATGTAGAACCAAGCACATTTCCTGAAAGTTTATAAGTAGGGTATAAAAGAAAAAATATTCAGTACTACTCCAATGTTTTACCTTAACAACTGGAAAAATGGAGTTTCCGTACAGAGAGAGGTTACAGCATGGATGAAGTGGGTTTGATGGGGAAAAAACTGCTGTCTCAATTAGACACCCAAGCGATGCTGAATGTGTCAGTCTGGGGTTCAAGGGAGAGTTATTTAAACTCCACATGCACTGCTTACCAAGCCTGTCAACTAAAAGCATCTAATTCTTTTTTGAAATATTCATTTGAGTTCTTTTCTTGAAAACTCTTGATTGAGGTAACTCAGTCAAGGAAACCAAACATTGTCTTTTGACTCAACTACATAAAGAAAATGAAAGGTTGTTTTTAATGGTAAGAGATAAAGTTTTCTAAACACATAACTTCAGCACAAATACATAACTGTGCGTGCATGCGTGTGTGTGTGTTTGCTAAATGACAGTGCTAATTTGGTTTTGGCCCTGATTTCCAAACCTCCTCAGGGGAAGATGTGGAAACATTAGCTCATAACAACTAAGGAAAATGTCTTTGTCACCTTCTAGCTCTGCATTGTCTTTCCAAGGACCTCTGTTGTGACCCATGGCATACTGAGCTGAAATAGATATTTCTCTCCGTCATGATTTTCAATGCCAATTACAGAGCTGTTTTGGTCTCTCTCTGTTTATAAGTGATCAAATGTCAAGCTTTAAATAGAGAGCCAATTATTTCTTTGGCTTTAGTTATCTCTGTTCTTAACTATGGGTCCTTGGATTAGTGTTCTGTCCCATGCCAAACATTCTCTACAACAGCAGTTGCGACTCTGTTTCTCAGCTCTCGGTGCTGTCTCACAGCCAGTCTGGGCATCTTAGCCCTGTATGAATCAGGCAGCCATAATGGGGCACATTTTACAGGTGTTCTAGTTGTTGTTGTTTTGTTTTTAAAATAAAAACAAAGAGTAGCTTCCACAAGGTTAAACTACTAACTGAAAAATTCTTCCACTTTCGGAAAAGTCATGGTCTTTATGTTACTTCACGTATGACATTAGAAAATATACTTCTGGCTCTAGAACTCAGGATTTTACTGCCTAAATATACCCTACATTGCAAATACTATGACAATAATTTTGTGAAGTTACCTCAAGTCTGGGGTATGATTTTCAACTTTGCACATTAATAAATTTTATTATCAGTTGGCCCAGATGTCAGATTCATTCTAACAGGACAGGCAAAGTTAGAATACCAATTTATTATTTTACATGAAAAATATAAATTCTAAAGCAGTGAAACTATAGTGTCCACTTGACTCTTTATTCTACTATCTGTAGGAAATTTACATAGACAGTCAAATTTCTAGCAGAATATTCCTCAGTAGGTAGAATACTATTTTTTGAGTAGGAAATTGATTGCCTTTAATACCTAAAGTTATAAAATTACACATTTGAGAAACAAATCAGAATTAGAGAAACTTCCCCTAGATTATACTTGGCTGCTGACAAATTTTAATCTCTGACTCTCCTTTTTCTAGCACTCATAGAGACCATCACTCATCCTATTATGTATTATTACCTCAGATGGGTAACCATACACTTTTTCATATCAATTATATTGAAGTAATATTCATTCAACACTTTTGTATGTGTATGGTAGTCTGTATTCACATTGTATTAAGCATGAGAGATGAAAGTGAAAAGAAAAAAAGCCCTGGCTAAAAAGAATACACAACCTATACTAGAATAAAAACCATTAAATAAATGATTTTAATTTATTGTGGTAAATAAGGTTTCAGATATGTGCACAAAAATCAGCGATATCAATGAGACATCCACAACTCTGTTCTAAGAATGTTTCAAATACAGAGTGATACTTTAACTGCATATTGAAGAATTAGCAAAAACATATCAAATAAATAAGTGGTAGAAGATAATTCCCAGTAAGAATATAATGACCTCACATACTAAACTGCATAAAGTAATTTGGTTCTGGTGGAACACAAGGTAAAAGAGGGGAAGTATAATAGGCAAAGCTAAAAACACAGGCAGGAATGTCTTCTTTCTTTGGTGTAAGCATAAAATCTGTGGGATGCTCAGACGGTCTTTCACAATCCCATAAAAATAAATTGTAACAAACACTGAGTATTTTAAAAGCATTACAGGGCTTACATATAAGTAAGGAAAAGATAGGAATAAAGCAAACAAACAAATAATTGAGAAAAGTGAACTAAAACTTGAAATATAAAAACAGTTAATAAGTAAACACAAAGGCTAGGATTTCCCCAATACCGGTACTCAGAGACCATGACAACATGTCGGAGTTAAAAATGACATTTCTGAATTAGACAGATCTGGCTGAAGGGTACTGAAGTCACAGATTCATTGTACCACCAGAGTCCCAAAAGATGTAAGTAAAGACAAATCCATTATGGAAAAACTTAATACCAATTTAGGACTCCAAGATTTCCACCAATTAAGTCTGATTGACAAGAAAATAAGCCTCCAGAAGTGAAAGTTGAGAGATTTACTTCTGAAGGAATTTATAATGGAATTGCTAAATTAGATTTTAAAAGATTTATATTTAAAATATTTAAAGAAAAACAGGGCAAAATTTAAAAATAAAACCCAGAAATTTTTAGTGATATTTGGTAATAAATCAAATAATACAAATAAGCTTGAGAAATAGGATATATGATAGATAACATTTGAAAATTAATACATTCAATGAGTTAGTTAACAGCAGAGAAGACAGCAGTCAGAAAGAGGATTTATGGACTTCTGGCCAAGATGGAGGCGTAGATGGACACACAGTGCCTCCTCTCACAACCAAGATTAAGGACAACAAAAATATAGAACCAAAAAAAAAAAGAAAACCCAACCAGGACAGAGAGAAAATTGAATTGTGCAGTAGTCCGACAACAATGATTCACCCAGACCGGTAAGAGGGGAGGAGTCAGCAGCCAGCAGAGTTGGCCGCAGCCAGAGGAGTTGGCTGGTGGCAGGATAAGCCGGTGGTTGTCCCGCGTGAGCAGTCACTCCAGGAGCACAGATGGTGGTGTTGCCGAACACGAGGCAGCCAAGTGGGGCGCACAAGGCAGCTGACTGTAGACACACATTTGTTCACAGATAAACCAGGTGAAAATGGGCAGCAAGACCGACTGTGAGACACCAGGCCCCAGCGCAGGAAAGTGAAGCCTAAAAGCACCCATTGAAAATACTTGTAGGGGCTGAGGTGCTGGGAGGGAGTCCCAGCCTCACAGAAGACCCACCCACGTGGATATCAGCACCAGAAGGGCCCAATTTGATAGGGGAAAGAGGCTGAAGGGACTGGAATCTGAGAAACAGCACGGAGCAAGCGCCACTGTTCCCTCTCGGACCCCTCCCCCACATCCAGCATCACAACCCAGCTACTGGGCTCCCCCACCCTGGTGAACGCCTAAGGCTCCACCCCTCACTACCTAACAGCCAAGACCAGAAAAAACAACAACAACAACAAAAAAAAACAAGAATGGCTCAAATGGGAGAACCGACCAGGGCCCTGGAGCTAATTCATCTGAGCAACCAGGAGGTGGTCAACCTATCAGATGCAGAGCTCATAGCGCTGGTAGCCAACCTATCAGAAGCACAGTTCAAAGCTTTGGTGATTAGGAAGCTCACAGAATTGGTTGATTTTGGTCGCAGATTAGAAGAACAAATGGAGGCTACAATAAGTGAAATGAAAAACGCACAGGGAACCAATAGTGATGGGAGGAAAACTGGGACTCAAATCAATGGAGTGGACCAGAAGGAAGAAAGAAACAACCAAACAAAAAACAAGTAAGAAACAAGAATTCAAAAAAATGAGGAGAGGCTTAGGAACCTCCAGGACATCTTTAAACATCCCAAAATCTGAATTATAGGGGTACCAGAAGGGGAAGAGGAAGAGCAACAAGTAGAAAACTTACTTGAACGAATAATAAAGGAGAACTTCCCCAATCTGGCAAAGGAAATAGACTTCTAGGAAGTCCAGAAGCTCATAGAGTCCCAAAGAAGGTGGATCCAAGAAGGAACACACCAAGGCACATCATAATTACATTACCCAAGATTAAAATGAAGGAGAGAATTCTAGAAGCAGCAAGGGAGAAGGGGACAGTCACCTACAAAGGAGTTCCCATCAGACTGTCTGCTGATTTCTCAAAAGAGATGTTAAAGGCAAGAAGGGACTGGAAAGAAGTATTCCAAGTCATGAAAGTCAAGGACCTATCCAGCAAATCTTTCATTTAGAATGGAAGGGAAGATAAAGCGCCTCTCAGATAAGGTCAAGTTAAAGGAGTTCATCATCATCAAGCCCTTATTATATGAAATGTTAAAGGGACTTATCTAAGAAAAAGAAGAGAAAAAATATGACAGTAAAAAGACAGCAAACTCACAGATATTAACAACCACACCTAAAACAAAAGCCAACTAAGGAAACCACAAGAACAGGAACAGAACCACAGAAATGGAGATCACATGGAGGGTTACCAACAGGGGAGTGGGAAGAGGAGAGAGGGGGAAAAGGTACAGAGAATAAGTAGCATAGATGGTAGGCAGAAAGTAGACAGGGGGAAGGCAAGAATAGTATGGGAAATGTGAAAGCTAAAGAACTTATGACACATGGACATGAACTAAAGGGGGGGAATGTGGGTGGGAGGGAGTATGCAGGGTGGAGGAGAATGATGGGGGAGAAATGGAATAACTGTAATAGCATAATCAATAAGATATATTAAAAAAGAGGATTTGTGAAATGAATAAAGATATAAATAAATTAACCACAATGAATCACTGATAATCAAAAGGATGGATAATAGTAAAGAACATTAAAGAGAAATTTAAGATAGAATGAGGAACCATAAAATATGGCTAATCAGAGCAATAGAATAAAATAACAGAAGGAATGGAGAAGATGTAATATTCATGTGATGATGCAGAACTTTTGAGAACTGAATAAAACCATGACTCTATATGTATAAATATTCACAACCTGTAGCAAAAAGGACAATTAAAAATAAATCTGTACCTAGACACATTTTAGAAAAAAATTAAATAGAATAATTTTAAAAAATACATAAAATGTCAAAATTAAATTAATTTCTGGCCATGGAGAAGTAAAATAAAGACATTTGTTCTCCATTATTGTAGACAAATATAATGCTGAACAAAATACAGTTGACCCTTGAAACATCATAGAGTTTAGAAGCACTGACCTCTCACAGAGTCAGAAGTTTGTATAAATTTGACTCCCCTAAAACTTAGAGTAATAGCCTACTATTGACTGAAACTATAGACTGAAACAATGATAACATAAAGAGTAGATTAACATATTTTATGTTATATATATTATATACTGTATTCTTACAAGAAAGTAAGCTAGAGAAAAAAGTTATTAATGAAATAATAATGAAGAGAAAATACATTTGCAGCGTTTATTGAAAAATAATGTGCATATAAATGGACCTGCACAGTCAAACCCAGGATGTTCCAGAATCAACTGTATACGAAACAACTGTTTCAGGTATTGGATAGCCAAAGTGCAGGACTATGATCATGGAGAAAAGAGAAAAATGAGTCTTACAATTGACTCAGATTTCTGCTTGGAGTCCCATTCCAGAAGGCAGTGTAGAGAGAAGAAACCCAAACAGAGCATTGAAGTCTCACTGAACTTTGTTGTCTCCCATCAGGAAATCTGACATAAAGAAGTTATAGGTGAAATTTTCAGAAGGGTGCTATAGATTGGGAAAAAAAAAAAAAAAAAAGATGTTTTAGAAATACTCAGAGAGGTCTTTTGCTATTTTACTGAATACTAAGCCAGTTCAGTATATGGTAAAATTCTGTGAGAGTGAGCAAAGAAAAACTGAGAAGTTGTGAGCAATGAATTTCTAGAGTTTTTACAAACTTGAGAAGTATTGAAATTCTGACTAGTGAAAGCGGAGAATCATCATTGGTACTCAAGGCATCCCATTGAACCCTCTGAAAAATACCTTAGCATGAGGGGCAAACTATTACTGGTGTATTTCAAGCCTGCTTTGAAAAAAATTTTTAATACAGCTCAAAGAGTATTAGCTACTCTGCAAGTAACTACACTGTTTACAAGCTAATATGATAGAACAAAACAATTTAACATTCACTATATCCCACACTCAATGAAAAATTACAACATACAATAACTATGCCATGAGAAAAATCAGAAAGTAAAAACATTCTCATAAATGATGGTAGAGGTTATAGAATTACTAACCAGAACTTCAACAGTCATTATAAACATTTCTATATGCTTAAGAATTTAAAGAAAAATATAATCATAATAGACATAAGATATACAAGAAATAAATGAAAGGAACTTTTAGGGATAAAAATAAAACATGTGAAATTAAAAAAAAAAAACAAAAAAACTTACCCAACAGATCTAGTAAGAGCTTCAGTACTGAAGAAGAAAAGACCAGTGATCTTGAACCATAGCAATAGAAACTATTGAATTGAATAACAGAGAAAAATAACTGAAAATAAAATATCCTCAGTGACTTACAGGACAATGTTAAGAATTCTAATACATGTATAATTGAAGTTGCAAAATTGTGTGTAAAGGAGTTAGGGATAAAAAACTAAATTATGCAAAAAATGTTTACAGTAGAGAAACATTCTAATCCATAAAACCAAGGAGCTACTGTAAATCAAATCAATACAGGATAAACACAAAGAAAACCACACCAAGACACATTACAATCAAATTATGGAAAACCGTAATAAAGGGAAAAATAAAAAGTTGCCAGGGGAAAAACATTTTATCTATGAGTGATGGTTAATTTATATGTTACCTTGACTGAGCTAAGGGATGCCCACGTGGCTGGTCAAAAAATTATTTCTTGGATGTGTCTGTGAGGATGTTTCCAGAAGAGATTAGCACTTGAGTCAGTAGACCGTATAGAGAAGATCACCCTCACTTATGTGGGTGGACATCATACAATCAGTTAAGGGCTTGATTGGAACAAAAAAGGTGGAAGAAAGGAAAATTTGCTCTTTTTCTTGAGCTGGGACATCCATTTTTTCTGCTCTCAGACATAGGCACTCCTGTTTTCAGACCCTTAGACTCTCCTAGTTCTCAGATCTTCAAATTTGCACCAAAGCTGCACCACCTGCTTCCCCGGGCCTCCAAATTGTGGGACTTCTTAGCCTGTATAATCATGTAAACCAATTCCTGTAATAGATCTCTTCTTTCTTTTCTTTCCTTCTTTTTTCCTTTCTTCCTTTTCTTTCTTTTTCTTTTCTTCTTTCTTTCTCTTTATTATTCTATCATCTATTTATCCATTCATCCATCCAACCCATCCACCCTTCCTACAGGCTCTGTTTGTCTGGAGAGCCCTCATACACCTCAGAAATAAATATAAGAATGATCATAGGTCTTTCATTATAAAATATTTAAATCAGATGAAAATGGAACAACGTCTTTAAAGTACTGAAGGAATTAATTTTCATATTCAGAAAACTATCCTTAAAAGTAAAAGCAAAAGACAAACAAGAGAAACTCCTTTTATGGAAAACAAAAAAAGATAGGATTTTTTTAGTAACAGCCTTGCATAATAAACAAATTTTACATAGAATTCTTCAGGTATAAATGAAAACTTGAAACTCTACAAAAGAAGAAATAAAGCTGAAAATGATAAATATGTGGTGAATAGAGAAGATATTTTCCCATTTTTAATTTTGTTTTAAATTATATTTGACTGTAGTAAAATAATAACAATAATATATTATAGGATTTATGACACATATACAATAACATGTACAACAATAAGAGCACCAACAATGGAAGTAATAGAAATATATTATTGTAAAGAGAATATAATATCAAAGGATAGATTATAGTAATATAATGAAATTTTAAAATCAGACAACCATGATAAAACAAATAAGTCAATATTGGAATTAAAAACACATTGAAATTTTAATCCAAAGAAGAAAATAAGTGTGGTAAAAATTTAAAAAAACAGATGGGATAAATAGAAAATAAATAGCAAGATGATAGATTTAAAGCCAACCAAACTGATAATTGCATTAAATATAAATTTTGTAAATACTCTGGTTAAAAGAAAAATATTGTCAGACAAACTACAAAATCAAGACCCAACAACATGTAGTTATTTGAAACCTATTTAAATATTAATACATCAATAAGTAAAAGTAGGTTGACAGAAAATAAGACCATGTAAACATTAATCCTAAGAATTACATTAGTGAGTTTTAATTTTATTTTATAAGACATGTCTTGAAAGTTGGATATGAAAGATCACCTAATCATATGTACAAAAGACATATTAGAATTTATATTTTTTATTTATTTTCCTTAAAAATGGAGAAAATAGGCTTTCATTATAATAAATATGGACTAATGGATCCCTAATTCATAGTATGTTAGGTGATCAAAATATCCCCCGCTGAACCTAAGGTAACCTGAAGGGAGAATGAGATAGTTCCCAAATAAAGTTCATATGTCTGTTTTTCTAGTATTTCAAAATTATTTACTGTTCATGAAAGTGCTCAGTTAATGACATTCATTAATTATATTTTTAATTTTATCAATATTATATTTTAACCAAATTAACCACCACAACATAGACAAATTTAGAAAGGTTCTTCCTTTAGATAGAAATAACCCTCTAATTATAATGCTAGTGATGCAAACATTGCAACGAAAGCACGATAGCATTGGCAGTTCATCAGCTACTCTATGAGGGTAAAAATGATGATTTAAGAAAACTGGGCTCAACATTATGGCAGCAAGTGCTATTCCTTTTTTCTCTCCCCTTCATTTTACCACTGTTTGGACATCAGTAACGGAACAAAATTTTATCTGGATGGCACACCAGGACTGCTCAGAGATTAGTCCATTTGTTCATCAAAGTTGGTAGATTTTACTCCAGTGGAGGCTACAGAGCCAAGGGAGCTGTGGTGGCAGCACGATCTCAAGCAGAGGAGGTAGAAAGTGAAAGTGGTGAGTGAAAGTCCGATTTGCCATTGGGACACAGCTGGAGGTCCCTTTGCTCTTCAGAAACACCTTACTTCTGAGGAGATACCCCTGCAACTGGGGGGAAGGAAAGGAAAGAAGGGGGACAGGAGTGCAGGAATACATTTCCTGCTGTCTGTCCCAGGATTTCAGCAAGAGATCTACCCATAGAGCTCTGGGACTCCACCACTGCAGGATTACCCTGCTGGACAGGGGTCACACCAAAAGCCCTAGGGGCTAAGCATACACCTCCCTCCACTCTGCTGCCAGCCTCTTTTTTTATGCCCACTTTTCTTTACATGCTGTGTTCCCAACTTTAGCAGGGAGTGAGCCCCAGTAAGAGAAACCAAAAACTTGTGCTGTAGTGCCACCTTGAGAAAAACTGAAGAAACACTTCTAATTGCTAACCTCCTGAACTGTTAGAATCAAAGTCATCAAAGGCTTACCTAAAGAAGAAGTGTCCAATACCTCAAATGGGTAGTGGAGGCACATTTCATCAAACACTATGAAAAATTATGGTAATAAGATATCCCAAAAGATAAATGACAATTCTCTGGTAACTGAAGTCAAAACACAAAATATTGTGATCTGATGAAAATTTCAAAATAGCTTTTACATAGAAATTTAACAAGCTATAAGAAAATTCAAAAGGCAATTGAATGAACTCAGGATTAAAATTAATGAAGAAAAGTAGTACTTTACCAAAGATATTGAAATACAAAAAAAAAAGAACAAATCAGAAATTCTAGAGCTGAAAAACTTATTAAATAAGATGAAGAATGCATTTGAAAGTATTGGAAATAGAGAAGATCAGATGGAAGAGAGAATAAGCAATCTGGAAGAAACAAATTTAGAAATGATTGAAGTAGAAAATAAGAGAAAACTAAGATTTTTTTAAAGTGAAGAATTCCTACAAAAGTAATCAGAGTCCATTAAAAAAAGCCAACATAAGAATAATGGGTATAAGAGAAATTTAAAGTGATAAAGGGCATAGAGTTGATTTAAAGAAATAATAGCTGAGAACTTCCTAAACCTGGGGAAAGAATTGGACATGCAAAGCCCCCAAACTAAATAGAACATATTATTACCTCAGTGCAAAAAGACCTTTGCATAGACACATAATAATAAAATTTTCAAATCTCAGTGATGAAGAATTTTAAAGGCATCCAGGAAAGTAAAAAGCAACCTACAAAGAAACCTCCATTGGCACATCAGGCCCAACGTGGCTCCATTGGTTGGAGCATCATCCAGTAAACCAAAAGGCTGCAGATTCAACCCCTGGTCAGGGCATATGCAAGAGGCAACTGGTCAATGTTTCTATCCCCCACCCTTCCCCACTCTCTAGAAGCATTCCTCAGGATTTAAAAGAAAAAGGAAATCAGCAGTTTTCTCATTAAGAACTCTACAGAGCAGGAGAGAGTACAATGATATAATCAAAGCATAGAAACACAAATGCTGCCAGCCTATAATACTCTATTCAGCAAAGATATTTTTCAAACATACAGGATAAATGACAACTTTTCCAGACAAACAAAACCTTAAGGAGTTTACCACCATGGACCTGCCTTATGAGATATAATAAAAGGAACTCTTCAAGCTGAAGTGAAAAGAAAGAAGTACACAAAACTCTGATTAAGGTAATAAGCACGCAGTTATAGAACTGTACCTTTATTTTAGACCAACTATTAAACAGTTAACTACAGTCATGCCCCACATAATGACATTTTGGTCAATAGTGGACTGCATATACAATGGTGGCTGTGTAAGATTATAAATGAATCTGAATTTCCTGTAAGAAATGGAAGAATATGTGGTTCAGTGAAGAATTTTCATTTCTCTGATGTGAGCAATACTCGTGGGGCTTGGCAGTCAACCCTTCTTACCACATTCAGTTTGGAGGGCACAGATTATATCACGCTCAGCCACTGAACTATTCAGCTCAGGGGAGCCTGTCCCCCCAGTGTTACATATTGAGAGGATGCTACAGCTCTCCCATGTCTAGCTTGATGGTCTTCAAGAGTTCATTGCTGTAAATTCTTTGTTAAACACCTAAAATCATGTACACAGGTCCTCTGCAAGTATTCAGTACCACTGTCACTTGAGTACAGCCTTTCTGCAGCAGGGTGGGCCAGCTAATTCCTGTACGTGGGAAATCCTTTCAGAATGTACTGATGTGAAAAGCACAGATAAGTGTTACTTCTTTATTAATTCAATGCCAAAGAGAGCCCTTTGTGCTAGATAGGGTCAATGAAACCAAACAAATTTCCAAAGTCAAAGAAATGAACTCTCTGCACCCTGCCCACATTAAACACCTTTTTCATGAATAGCACTAAGATCCTTATTCTGACGGTCACTCCAATGTGCAATAGCCAAAACCGCAGTGCCGTGACAATCTGCTAGGGCTTTCATCTCTCCCTCATGATGACGTATTCCTACTGATCCTTGGGTCACCTTCACTCCCTCCTGATAGTCACTGTCACCCAGCCAGTTATTCTTTGATATTTTTAATCAATCTAGTCCACATCCCTGTTCATGGAGCAGCATTGCTAGCTTCAATGTTCTATTTCTGATTCTGTCAGAAGGAAGCAGAGGCTTGTGAAACAGTGTTTATAAAAGTACAATAGTGTGCAATAATGCAGCAGGCCTTAATATTCACTCCCCACTCACTGACTGACTCACCCAGGGCTACTTTCAGTCCTGTAAGCTCCTTTTGTGGTGCATGCTCTATGCAGTTGTAACATTTTTATCTTTTATATAATTTTACTGTATTCTTTATATGTTTAGATATGGTTGAATACACAAATACTTACCATCATGTTAGAATTGCCCACAGTATTCAGTACAGTGATATGCTGCTCAGGTTTGTGGTATGGAAAAACATGATACCAGAGAGCCAGGTGTATAGTAGGCTGTATCATCTAGTTTTGTGTAAATGCACTTTATGGTGTTTTTACAGTGACAAAATCACCTAATGACACATTTCTTAGAAAATACCCCTGTCATTAAGCAATGTACAACTGTATAGCTACAGGTTAAAGATAAAGATCATTAAAATTAATTGGAGAGTATTATGCTAAGTGAAATAAGCCAGATGATAAAAGACAAATACCATATGATCTCACCTATAAGTGGAACCTAATCAACAAAACAAACAAGTAAGCAAAATAGAACCAGAGACTTGTAAATAAAGAAGAAGTAGACAGTGACCAGAGTGGAGGGTAGAGGGAGACGAAAGGGGTGGGGTGAAGAAGGAGAAGGATCAAGGAACATGTATAAAGGATCCATGGACAAAGACAATGGGGGAAGGGAGGATTGAATGTGGGAGGTGGTGGTGGGTGGAGGAGGGCAGAGTAATGGGGGAAAAATGGGAACAACTGTAATTGAACAATAAAACATTAATTAGTAAAATAACATAAAAATTAATTATAACTTCTACAATTTGGTAAAAAGAATTATAGCATCCAAAAAATAACATGTGACATCAAAGATAAAAAGAGGAAAGATACAAGGATGTAACATTTATAGGTGAATAAAGATAAATTGCTATCAGCACAAAAAGACTATTTTATCTGTGAGATGTTTTACATAAAATTCATGGAAAACACAAAGCAAAAATCTAGAGGAGAGACTTGAAACATTAAAAAAGGGAGACTCAGGAAATAACCACAGAAACCCAACAAATTACAAACGTAGAGAGAACAGAATGGAAAAGAAGCAATGAATACAAAAAACTAGCAGGAAAAAGATAAAATGACAGTTGCTAAGTTCTTACATATCAATACTCCCCTCAAATGGAAATAGATTGAGTTCACCAAAGGGCATAAAGTGACTGTATGCATAAAAAAAAAAACAAGACCCAACTATATGCTACCCACTGGAGAGCCATGTCAGCTCTAAAGACCGACATAGGCCCAAAGTGAGGAATGTAAGATGATATTCTAATACCAAGTGAAAACCAAAAGAAAGCATACAGAGCCATACTTATATAAGACAAAATAGACTTCAAACCCAAGAAGGTAATGAGAGACAAAGAAGGTCATTATATAGTGATAAGGGGATCAAAATGTCAAGAAGATATAAACACTGTAAATATGTACCCTCCTACCACCTAAACACTGAACTACATTAAGCAAATATTAATAAACCTTAGGGAGAAATAAAAAAATACAATAATAATAGAGGACTTTAACTTCCCATTATCAGTAAAAGATAAATTGTCCAGACAAAAACTCAACAAGGAAATATTAAAAATGAACCATACTTCAGAACAAATGGACAACAGATCTATAGAGAGAATATTCTATCCAATGGTAGCAAAATACACATTCTTCTCAAGTGCATATGGAACATTATCCAGGACAGATCATATGATGAGGCACAAATTTAAGAATACTTAAATCATACCAACTATTCTTTCTGACCACAGTGGCATGAAACTTGAAATCAACAATATGAGGAATGTGTGAAGATCTATAAATATGTGGAAATAAAATAAAATACTCCTAAACAACCAATAAATCAAGAAAAAAGTCAAAAAGGAAATTAAAATGTTATCTTGAAACAAATGAAAATGGAAATAAAATCTTGTGGAATGCACCACAAGCAATTCTGAAAAGAAAGTTTATGGCAATTAATATACAATTAATTAATTTTCTTTCTAATTAAGAAATTAGAAAGATGTCAATACACTACTTAAAGGAACTAGAAAAAGGACAAATTAAGCTCCAAATTAGCAGAAGAAAGAAAATAATAAGGAAAAAAATGAAACAGATATCAGAAAAACTAAGAAGTATTAGTATAACTAAAAAGTATTAATTAAATGAAAGTAATACTAAAAAGCAATAATGAAAGCTGAAAAGTATTAAAGTACTAAAAACTAAAAAGTATTAATGGTTCTTCACAAAGGTAAACAAAATTGACAAACCCTTAGATAGGCTAACTAAAAAAGAAGAGGAAAGATTGATATAAATATGGGAAATGAAAGAAGAGGTGCTACAACTGATACTACAGAAATGCATAGGATTATAAGATATGACTATGGACTTCCGGCCAAAATGGAGGTGTAGGCAGACACACTGTGCCTCCTCGCACAAACAAAATTAAGGACAACAAAGATTTAGAAACAAGAAAACAACCAGAACTCAGAAAATTGAACTGTTTGGAAGTCCAACAATGATTCATCCAGACCTGTAAGAGGGGCGGAGTCACGGCAGGAAAAAGCGGAGGTGCGGACGGGGCACACAGGCAGCAGCGGCTGGCAGCCCCCAGGTGCACAGGCGGCGACTAGCAGACCCCGGGCACCGGGCAGCAACTGTGCAGAACCAGTGAGGCCGCACAAGGCAGCTGGCTGACCGGGTGGTCCCACATTCACGCGCAGATAATCCAGGCAAAGGGGAAGCGGTGAAAGGGACTGGAATCTGAGAGTGAGTAAAGCAACCGCCATTATCTCCTCTCAGACCCCGCCCCCACACACAGCATCACTACCCATCGTCGGGGGTTATCCCACCCTGGGGAACACCTGAGGCTCCACCCCTCACTACGTAACAGCCGTGACTAGACCAAAAAAA
This sequence comes from Anoura caudifer, assembly GCA_004027475.1. Taxonomy (NCBI): domain Eukaryota; kingdom Metazoa; phylum Chordata; class Mammalia; order Chiroptera; family Phyllostomidae; genus Anoura; species Anoura caudifer. The sequence continues at coordinate 45,271 of PVKU01003028.1, read as the reverse complement.
GAAAAAAAACAAACCCAAAAACCCAGAAATGAAAATGGCTCAAACTGGAGAACAAATCAAAGCCCCAGAGCCAATTTATCTAAGCGATGAAGAGATTGCCAACCTATCAGATGCACAATTCAAAACCCTGGTGATCAGGAAGCTCACAGAATTGGTGGATTTTGCTCACAAATTAGATGAAAAAAATGAAGGCTACAATAAGTGAAGTGAAAAAAGATGCATGGGGAACCAACAGAGATGGGAGGAAAACTGGGACTCAAATCAATGGAGTGGACCAGAAGGAAGAAAGAAACAACCAAACAAAAAACAAGGAAGAAACAAGAATTCAAAAAAATGAGGAGAGGCTTAGGAACCTCCAGGACATCTTTAAACATCCCAACATCCAAATTATAGGGATACCAGAAGGGGAAGAAGAAGAGCAACCAGTGGAAAACTTATGTGAACAAATAATAAAGGAGAACTTTCCCAATCTGGCAAAGGAAATAGAGTACCAGGAAGTCCAGGAAGCTCAGAGAGTCCCAAAGAAGTTGGACCCTAGGAGGAACACACCAAGGCACATTATAATTACATTACCCAAGATTAAAATGAAGGAGAGAATTGTAGAAGCAGCAAGGGAGAAGGGGACAGTCACCTACAAAGGAGTTGCCATCAGACTGTCAGCGGATTTCTCAAAAGAGACCTTTCAGGTAAGAAGGGGCTGGAAAGAAGTACTCCAAGTCATGAAAATCAAAGACCTACATCCAAGATTGCTCTATCCAGCAAAGCTGTCATTTAGAATGGAAGAGAAGATAAACTGCTTCTCAGATAAGGTCAAGGTAAAGGAGTTCATCATCACCAAGCCCTTATTATAGGAATGTTAAAGGGACTTATCTAAGAAAAAGAAGATAAAAAATATGAACAGTAAAAAAACAGCAAACTCACAGGTATTAACAACCAGACCTAAAACAAAAGCCAACTAAGCAAATCACTACAACAGGAGCAGAAACACAGAAATGGAGCTCACATGGAGGGTTAGCAATAGGGGAGTGGGAGGAGGAGAGAGGGGGACAAGGTACATAGAACAAGTAGCACAGACGGTGGGTAGAAAGTAGACAGGGGGAGGGCAAGAATAGTGTGGGAAATGTAGAAGCTAAAGAACTTATGACACATGGGCATGAACTAAAGGGGGGAATGTGGGTGGGAGGGGGTGTGCAGGGTGGAGGGTAATGAAGGGGGGAAATGGGACAACTGTAATAGCATAATCAATAAAATATAATAAAAAATAAGATATGACTATGAATAATTATATGCCAACAAATTACAAAACTTAGAAGAAATAGATGCATTTCTAGAAACACCGTCTACCAAGACTGAATCAGAAAGAAAGAAAATCTAATAGACCAAAAATGAGTAAAAAAATTGAATCAATAATCAGAACTCCCCAACATAAAAAACTTTAGGGCCAGATCATTTTACTGATGAATTCTACAAAACATTTAAAGAGGAATTAACACCAATCTTCCTCGAACATTTTCAAAATACCAAAGGGGAAAAAATATTTTAAAACTCATTCTTTGAGGCCATAATTACTTTGATACCAAAACCAGATAAGGAAACCACTAGGAAACAAAACTATAGACCAAGATCCCATCTGAATATAGATGCAAAAATTCTCAGCAAAGTATTTGCAAACCAAGTTCAAGAACTTACTAAAAGGATTATATAGCATGACCAAGTGGGATTTGTTCCTGGGATGCAAGATGGTTCAATATATGTGAATCTATAAATGTCATATATCACGTCAATAAAATGAAAGATAAAAATTACATGATCATCTCAAAGGATGCAGAAAAAGAATCTGATGACATGCAACATTCTTTCATGATAAAATCTTTAACAGGTTGGCTATAGAAGGAACATACCTGAATGTAATAAAGGCCATATACAGCAAATCCATAGTTAACATTATATTAATGGAAAAAATTGAAAGCTGTTCTTCTAAGATCAAGAACAAGACAGGGGAAGGGGGTGGGGGCTGGGTGGAGGTGGGCAAAGAGGGGTACAATGAGGGACATCTATAACAGTGTCAACAATAAAAAAGGACAAGGCAAGGATGTCCATGCTCACCAAAGCTGTTTGATGTAACACTGGAAGTCCTAGCTAGTGCAATCAGGAAAGAGAAAAAACAAGGTGCATCTAAATGAAAATATAAAAAGTAAAGTTTTCACCATTGACTGAACATTTAATATAAAGAAAACAATTAATATCATTTAATATAAAGAAAAATCTCAAAAAGTGAATCAAAAAACTGTTGGAACAAATCAATGATTTGAGTGAAGTTGAAGGATACAAAATCGGCCTACAGAAACTAATTGCATTCCTTTACAGTAATGATGAAACATTTGAAAATAAAGAAACTAACCCATGAACAATAGTATCAAAAACAATAAAATGCTTAGAAATAAATGTACTAAGGAAATGGAAAATCTACGCAATGAAAACTACAAAAATTTTCTGAAATTGAAGAAGACACAAACAATTACGAAAAGACATCCAGTGTCATGGGTCAGAAAAATTAATATTGTTAAATGTCCTACTACCTGAAGACACCTACAGATTCAACACAAACCCCATCAAAGAACCAAGGCCAGTCTTCACAGAAATAGAAGAAACAATCCTAAAATCTGTGTGTAACCATTATGTATCTCCAATAGCTAAAATAACCCTGAGGGGGAATAAAAAAAAAATACAGCTGGAGGTATCATGCTTCCTTCCTTCAAACTATCCCGCAGTGTAATAGAAACCACAGCAGTACGATACTAGTGCATGAACAGACAGGTGAAACGGAACAGAGATCCCAGAATTCAATCCTGGTATGTCTGGTCAACCCAAAATTCAACGAGAGCCAAGGGGAAAGAAGAGTGTCTTCAACAAAAGGTGTTGCAAAAACTAGAGAAACACACATAGAACAATGAAATTGGACCCCTATAACACACCATTGACAAAATATTGTAATGATTGCATACCATTCACAAAATATAACACACCATTCACAAAAATTAACTGGAAGTGGATCAAAGACAAATATAAGACCTGATATCTCGGAACTTTTAAGAGACAACATAGGTAAGAAGCTCCTTGATATTTGTCTTGACAATGATTTTTTTTAATATGGTGTCAAAATCATGAATGACAAAGGCAAAAATCAACAAGTGGGATTACATCAAACTCAAAAGTTTCTGGACAGCAGGAGAAACAATACAATGAAAAGATAACCTACAGAATGGGAGGACATTTTTGTACTATCTATAAGATAAGGTGTTAGAATAAAAAAATATTAAATGAACTCATACAACTTTAAAAAAATCCAATTACAAACCGGGCAGAAGAACTAAGGATATCATATGACCAACAGCCACATGAAAAATGCTCAACATCACTAATCACCCAGGAAGTGCAAATCGAAAACACATGAGATATCACCTCACACCTGTTAGAATTGCCATCATCAAGATATTCAACAATAGATGCTGGCAAGGCATACTAAGCCGAGAGGTGATTAGGACCTGAAATAAGGATGAACTTGCAGAATAGAGGAGAGTAGGTTAATTCTGTGAGCAATTTGGGCCACAGTATTAAGAAGTGTGAAGATTGATGGGCATGAGGCAGGTGCAGTATTGAGATGAAGGTGGAATCAAGGACTGCCAATTCCTTAGGTTTGGTGAAAGCATCTGAGGTACATCCCCATGTGCCTTAGGGAAATGTGAAAAACTCCCCGAACTCCTTCATGTAGAGCACATAACACATTCCTTTTTATTATTGTTATTGAGATACAGTTGACATATAACATTGTATTAGTTACAGGTTTACAACATAGTGATTCAATATTTGTATATATTGTGAAATAATCACTATGATAAAGCTAGTTGCCATTCATCACCATAGTTACAGCATTTTTTTATTGTGATGAGACTTTTAAGATCCAGAACATAGTCTATACTTAGCTAATCTTACCTGTTTTATATGAAATTATTAGGTGTAATTAGAAATAAAAGATCTTTGACTTTCAAATCAATTTATTTATTGACTATGTCCATTAGTGAATCTCCATTGCTAATCTCAGCATTCAATTCTAGAAACATGTTTCACTTAGGGTTCCATTCATTATGTGTCAATAGATATGCATGTTTTAACACTACTTATATATTTATTGTGTACATGTCCATTTTTATTTATCATTCATTCCTTTTCAAGACTATTAATACTTGACAAATATGAAAAAAGACCATTATAACCAGAAAACCTATCATCATAAAAATTTCTGTACAATGCCTTCACTGTTTTTCTTGCATTTTGCAGAGCCACCACTTTCCTTTCGTGAACTCGTTTGCCAGTTTTTTTCACATGGCCTCTTTCTGAGAGGGAAAAGAAGCTACAATTATCAGTGCTACAGTGATAAGTGAGTCTGAAAAGTGGAATGAACTTTAAGCCAAAGTAAGCAAAAAGTTACACTACCTCCCACTGAAAATCACAGCCTAAAAAATATACATGTAACTGCATGGTACAATGAGAAGAATAGGAAGAAGGGAGCAGAATAAGAAGGGACATAGGGCAAAGAAAAAGAGAGGTGGCTTAACCCACAAAGAATAGAGACATAGGTCCTCTGTCTTTCTGAACTTTGACAAGTGGCCTTGGTGAAACTACTGCAATTCTTGTGTGAAATTATATAATGTATTATTCTGATATGTGGGAGTAAGTTATTATGTATGCATAATGTTAATACACATAAAACAAAAGATTTTAATTATTTTTCAAGAATTGTTGGTCACAGATATGCAGCCTGCAAGTGTTTAACAAAGAGAAGAACACTGGAAAAGTCCTTTTTCCTCCTCCTTCCTTCTTTTGGCTCTATACTGTTTTAGAATTTATGACACAATTAATCAAGCAAAAAAAAAATACAAAATAAATTCCGACTGGCATTTGGCAATATAAATATTACATGCACAGGGCTGAAGTTTTGTTAACATCCTGCAATCTCCTGTTTTCAATTTCCCCAATTCTTTTATAATAATAAAGTTTTAGTTATGCCTCCGGATACAGGGTAAATTAGGTACAGTTTAAAGTCCTGTCTTCCTAATTACTCTTCTTGTAAAATATCCTAAAAACTCCATTTAATTGATTCCTTCAGGAGTTTAAATAGAAAGGCACTAACAAATTTGCATGTGATGAAATGATTGACATAAGACTCAGAAATAGTGAAATTGTACCCTACTTGTCTGGTCTTACTTAAAGTATTCATTCTCCAATACATAGAGGCAAGTACAATATTTAATTTTCCTGTTCGTTCTTGATTCACATTCCTAATGACCCCTAAATAGAGGGCTTTTTTTTGCAACTCTCAGAGAGACTATTCTACTATCTGCGAGATAAATAGATTTACATATTCTTCTTAAATTCTTATTTTTACCTTTCTTTAAATTTTATGACAGAATGTCATTCCTTATCCATATTTTTGGGTATTAAACCAAAGGAAAAAAATCTCTTCACAAAGAATTACGTAATGCATAAGCAAAATGTGATATGTATGTGTATATATACACGCACAATGGAATATTAATACATTATTCATCCTTGAAAAACGAAGAAGAGCATGGCATACTGAGTAAAATAAACCAGCCACACAAAGACACACGCTGTGTGATTCCACCTGTGAAAAGTACCTGGAATAGTTAACTTTGGAGGAGCGGCTGGTGGACACCCTAGTGACTCCGCCAGGATCCATCCATCGCCGAGGCGCAGTGCAGACAGCTGGGTGGGTGCCTTCTCAGATTCGGCCATGAATGAAAATGGTAGTTTCTGCCTTGAATCCTCTGATACCTCTCAATCCTTGCACAACGAAAGCCTGCACGTGCTCCACACTCCTGCTGGGACTCCCTTCGCATGGCAGCTCCTGTTGGTGCAGAGCTTAGCCCAGTGGTGACCTCGGTTCTCTCCAATCTCTGGTGCTGCCCTGCAGGCTGCTCCAAGAATCAAAACCAAGGGCAGCGCCCAGAAGCAGGCACGGACTGTTAACCGAGTGAAGAGGCCCGGCAGTAGTCCATGTTTGCAAAGGGAACCCAGAGCACAGCAGAAGGAGGTGCAGCTCTTTTGCCTGTGGAATAATGTACAAAACTGTACCATTTCCTTTGAAATGATGTTACTTTACTGAAAGAAAAAATCATAACATTCTGTTGTCTAAAAAAAATCATAGGAGCAGACAATTGAAGGGTGTTTGCTAGGGTCTGTGGGCAGGGGAAATGGGGAACTGTTTAAAGGGTACAGTTTTGCAAGGTAAAAAAGGTTTTGCAAGATGAATGGTAACACGGCAATGTAAATGTACTTAATGACAGTGTACTATACACCTAAAAATGATTATAATTTTTTTTTAAATTTTTAATTGTTGTTCCTGTCCAGTTTTCTGTCTTTTATGCCTTTCCCAGGCCACCGCCCCAGCCCTCCCTACCTCCCTTCCATTTCCACCCCCCTAGTTTTATGCTACTTAAATCTTGCAATAATTTAAAATGATTTTTGAAAGCTTTATATGTTTTCTGAGTCTTACTCCAATTATATGTCATCCACTCACTTTTAAATATATACAGAAGTAAAACAAGAACATATTCTTCTAAGAATTTCAAGCAGTGCAGAATTGCATAGAGCAAAACAATTCCTCCTTGACATACAGTCAACTGCTCCATTCCCCAGGGTCACAGGTGATGTGTATTGTTCCAGTTTCTGCGGTCTGTGAAACAGAAATAAATCTATGTGTAAAATATAAATGTTTGACATATATATATTATATAAGGATTTATTTTAACCTAAGTGGAGTTATGTCATGTACGAAGTTCTTAGACTTAGTTTTTTTTTCCTTCAATTTATCTTAGAAATGTGTCCAACTCTGTGTATATGGCTTTTCTTCATTCTTAATAGGTGCACAGCATGAAATACTATCATTTATTTAATCATTTCTTTATTATGAGATATTGAAGTTGTTTGTCCTTTCATTTTGAAATCTCTGACCTTGATAAAGGTCCATGCAATGCTGAACAATGTATTAAATCTTTGCATAGAAGTATGCATGCACCTACAGTAGCCCCTGGCAGGTACATACGAGCTTAATAACATCTTAGATTAGATTCTTTGAGGTGATGAGCCTTTAATTTTATTCTATCTACAAGAAAAATAAAAATATATATACATACACATACATGCCAAATATATAAATATACATGTTATAACAAATTAAAGTATAGTAAAAAAACTAAATGGAATTGTGTTTTCAGAGGACTTGCTTGGGCATTACAAAACTGGCTAAGAATCATTTTCCCCAAGTAGTATATTTATTGCAAACCAGGGCTTGCTACGGCAAAGACAAGGAATTTGAATACCTTCTTTTCCTTCCACAGTTCCCTGTCTCAAAACCACAGAGGTCCTGGCTGGTGTGGCTCAGAGGACTGAGCACCAGCCTGAGAACAGCAAGGTCACTGGTTTGATTCCCAGTAGGGGCACATTTCAGAACACGTTCTTACCTTCCTAAAAGGAGGATCATATGGAAATGGGAGGTGCCCTGAGCCACTGAAGTCTCTACAAAACTAAAATCATTCTTGTGGAGAAGGCAGTCCAAAAAGACTATTAACATATTGGAGTTATTAGGACATTAATAATTTTTTATAATTTTATTTATACTATGTTTTAGTATTTCTTTTTATTGATTTTATTGATAATTTCCCATTCAAAAATTGAAAGAAAAGATCAGCAATGAAAACTTCTCCCTGCAACAATTTAAGATGCTCTGGGCCCCACGTGCTATTTTTGATGGTCATTTCTGCTATCTTCCAACTCCCCTTAGTCCAGCTCCTGTTCTACCCAAGATACATTTCATTCCCTGGGGAGTATGCATCATGAATCACTGACTGTTATGAAGGTGGCCTTCTCTAATGGCTTCCTTCTCTGCTCTTCAAGAATTGAACTTGGTAGAGAAAACTCAGGATTAAGAAGATCAGTTCCAGCTCAGGGACTCCATTCGTGTGCACAAGTGGCAAAGGCTGAAGTAACCAACCCCTATAACATATAAGAATTCTTGCCAGAAACAATGTTAACACTATTTGTAGTTTCACAATATAAATTAAGACAATGTCTGATATGAGGACATAGAAATTATAAAATTTCCCTCAACTCAACTAGAACAATGTGTGGTCCTGTGAAGAGAGTACTTTAGTTCTCTTATCTCATTATCTATACCAGTTATGTTGAGAAGAATCAAACAAGTGGGAAAAGCAACTAAAATAGATAGATACATAGTAAAAAATTAAGTAAATAGCCAAAGAGATGTAACATTTCTATAATTTAAATGTATGTTTCTTATAGGAAACTCTTTTCACTGTTGTGTATACATAATTCAAAAAAGTAAGGAAAACTAAAAATTATAGAAGCAATAAAACTAAAGGCATGTCAGCCTTCAGTATAAAACATGTAGTTTTATACTGAAGCTATTCAATGCAAAACAACCCAAATAAGATAATCATTGAGTATATGATTGTGTCACATTATGTCTCACTAATTGTTATTTATAATGATAGTCTTGATACAGTAAAAAAAAAGTTTAAAGTTAATGTCAGTCTTTCTCTAAAAAAGCTATGGAAGTATCTTATGCACTTTAAAAGATTTCTTTAAAAATTTTAAATTTTAGCACTTAACACAAATAAGCTATCTGAAAAAATCACTTATATGGATTGTTTCATTCCATACCTACCTAAAATATTAAGTGTCTATTCCTACTGCATGGGATGTTTTTTCTTTGTTTGCTTGTTTTTTAGTGAATTACTTAGTCTTTCCCTGGGACTCTGGAAAGTAACTCTTAGCTTTAACATCTAAAGAAACCATCAGCATTTCTCTTTTGGAGATTCATGACTGGAATCAAAGACACCCATCTCTCTGCTTTTCATTCCAGCCTCTCACCAGCTAGTTTGGAATCCAGAGAGGCTACGACAGTGTTTTTCTATGTATGCTATTGGCTGCCAACTCTAGAATTTCCTTCATTTTTCCATCTAATCTCCTCAGCCTCAGAAATGAATCAAAAATAATTGAAACAAGTATGATAATGGCATTCCAAGATAGAAATTACGAAACAAAAATTGTTGACATTTAGTTAAAGAAATTGTCCTTTCATCATCAATCAATACTCAGAGGAGATCACATAATTTACTTTGGTAATTTTGTCTTCAATTCCATCAAAGAGTGATCTAAGAGAAAATGGGTCAGATATAGAATTATCATTCAGATATAATGTCTTTATTAAGATTTAAAAAAAGAAAACACCTCTTTCGAATCATACAAGGCTAGTTGGAGATAGCTCCCAACACAAGCAATTTTCTTATTGTATCACTTTGATGCCTAGAGCCAAGACAGTGTGATAAGGAGACAAAACAGGACTGAGAGAGGAAGCAGATCGTCAGCACAGTCCCCCTGGGTCAGGGTCTGCTTACCTGAAATCTTGTGATGTAAGTTATAGCTCAGTAAGTCGATAACAGGAACACAGAATAACAAAAATTCTGACAACAAAACACAGTAATCCTGGTGTACATCTTAGTAATAAAGACTTTCTATTTAGAAATTGTTCTGACTACAGACAGAGCTATTCCATTGTATCTTCTTTATAAAAAAATCATATTGTATCTCTTCCTGGTCGCTTAAGCCAAAACCAAGAAATCTCCTGTGACCCTCTTTCATTTGTACCTCTTCACCACCTCCCCAACCCCCACCCCAAAATAACCAGTTTATAGCCATTGTCACAGTATCAGCCCATGCCAAGACATCTCTTACTTAAATTTTTACAGCACACAGTTCCATTGACCGCACCTCCAGGACATTAACACCGTTCCCACTCTTACCTACTCATTTCTGCAGATAAAGTGACTTTTTAAAATGCAGAACTAATTATGCCACTCCTCTGCTTAAAACTCTTCAGTAGACTCCAATTGCCCTCAAATGAATCCCAAAATTTTAATGCAAGCTCACAAGACTCTCCTCAATCAAACTTCTTCACAGTTTTTTTTAGCTATATTCTGTGCCAGAGATGTTTACTGGAGATCTACTCTTATGAGAGAAAGAGGAAAGAACTAAGACTGGGCAGAGGCAGAAGCTGAACTGTGATGCAGGTCCAGTGAAGCCTCGGCCACCTGGAGAGAACTTGTGGAGAGATTGATGCCTGTGAGAACCATCCTTCACCAGCCTAAAGTGGGAAAAGCTCTGATGGGCTTTTCTCGGTCTGTCTTTGAACACAAGCTGGCCCTAGAATGGAGGGACTTAAAGTGAAACAATTCTATGCAGCTGAGGCTCACCCTGAGGAGCTGGCTGGTACCTGCAGGCTGGCTGCTAAGCTCAGTCCCCACATTTGTCATCCAGACCTTCTTGGAGGAAGAATTAGGTGGTACAGACCTTTATCTACCATAGCCCATCCCTTGTACCACTCAGATATAATCCACCATATACATTTAGGGAGCAGTTCCTTTAGGATTTTAGAGGTCCTCTCCCCAAGAGGGAAAAAACTTAGAAGAGTTTAGTGAAATGAACAACAGCCTTTGCATCTATAGCTGTCTGAGTTCTATAATTAATATTCATCTTGTCTCTCCTCTATAATGTATTCTAGATTTCCTTCACACTTAGCTTCTACCTCTTCTGGCCTTGGTGGTTTACCTGGTGCCATGACCCAAATCCTCATGCTCGAGCACCTGGTCACCATGCACTCTTCATGTTGAGGGTGCTGGATCTTATTCATTTGCAGTAACCTTTGGAGAAGTGAGTACCAAGGGGCAAACATGTAGGTCACCTGAGTACGACATATTCCTTCCTGTCTCATTGTATAGCAGCAGGTCTACCTCCTACTGATGATTAGAGTCAGTTACCCCTACCAAGATGTTGACACTTCTTCTTGCATGCTTGTCTTAGGATATAAGGAGCCCACAATGTGTGGCCTAAAATTCAATGGTACCCCTGCTAAAAGAGTGGCTTTTGGAAACCTAGAATCTCTAATCCTTCAGAGCCCAGAGTTGCAAGAATATGAATCACAAATGCCCACAGTGGCTTATTGGAAGTCACAGTACATACAACCACTCCTTCCACCTATTTTTCTTTCCTATTGGGAGCACCTTGCCAATCAAGGTCTTTGACTCACTGCATGTACTGTGTCCCAAAGAATGGCCTGTCATCCATGCAAATTATCACTTCCAAACCTGGCACTTCATCTGTGTCTTCAGCAGCCAACCAATGCTCTTTCTGGCTATCAGCCTCTAGGTAGTATATCATATGTGATATGACCAGTTTACCCTATGGTCATGGGTCTATCCCCACACCATTTTAGATATAAAGTATGTGCGTTATTTTGATGCATTGTCATGTGGAACCTCACACCAGTGGATCAAACATTTAAATATTTAGATATTGATACAGACTAAGGCCCTGTAGACAGAAAAAGCAAACCCATACCTAGAATATATGCAAATTCTTTATAAGAATGAACCACTGGCTCGCCAATGATGAAAATCCCAGTAATATAATTGCCTTGCCAACAAGGGGCAAATTTATCTCCTAAAAAATGATGCCATAAGGGGAGCCCAGGACTTGTCTTGCTGCTGGCAGATGGGAAACATTTGGCAATGGCAACAGCTGGTTCAGCCTGGGTAGGTAGCAGTGTGTGTCACTGGGCCCGTGTGCAGCATCCATCTCTGTCACTGGCACTTAAGCGCCCACACCGTCAGCACTGAGCAGACAATGATGGAGTCTAGCTAACATCAGAACTGTTGGGTCATGTAGTTTATTTGGTTATTTAGTGCCTCTTCTGTGCTGAGTGTTCTGTGGTGGGCATAAACCACTGACACAAAGATCTTTACCCTTTGTGCCCTCCCCTATGTTTATTCAAACGTTTCTACCCCAAACCATGTTGTCTCCAACCTTTCAATCATTTTCCTTTTAAGGTCCTGTTAGGACATTTGTCTCTGCCCATAATTTATATGTATTCTGACAAGATACACTTTCCAAAACTCTGTCCATTATGAGAATTTTTGACCATTACTGTTTTTCAAGGCCACCTTTGAGGGAGGCTGCCATGCATTTTTTATATATACCCATATTTATTCATTCAACTCTTATTGAGCACCCACTCTGTGCTAATTATGTTGTTAGGGTTTGGGAATTAAAGAAGAATAAGACACCATAGCTGCTCACTAGGTCGGAGTCTAGTGGGAGTTCGGGGAAAGACGGCATGGTGATACTAGTAGTGTTAACTGAGTGCTGTCGGGGAAATAGGTACAGGTATTGGATATTTCAGAGAAGCAAGTTTCCAAGTAGCAGAAAGGTTAGTCTGCAGTCTGAATATGCATAGATTCACAAAATTACAGTTCTGAGTAAAAATAATTAACATTCATTCTGCAAATGTGATTATCAGTCATACAGATTGGTATATGCTTTGCAGAAGGTGGCAAAACAGCACCTGTTTAATACTGTCAGTACAGCACACCGAGTGCTGAGCTTATTTAATTCCTCTTTTTAAACACGTGGCTTGGGGTATCTCTCTGGCACCTACACTGCCTGCCAACAGTGGAATGATTGTCACCTTGGGGAGGTGATGGGAGAGAGTGCCAAAGGAGGCAAACAGAGAAGAGGAAGAGGTTGTGTAAAACAATGACTGTTATAGAGAAATGTGTTCCTAAATAATATGCACATGCATTTTCAGTGCAGCGTCTGTGTGGTTTCTGGCACGACTTGTCAAAACAAGTCAATTAGAATTAGGCAAATGTTCTCAGCATTGCAAAATAAGTGGTTAAGAGTCCAAAAAGGAAATATACCCCAATTGAGATTTTGACATAAAAATCTCAAGCTACTCCAAAAAGTAGAGGGCCAACTGTCTACTCCACAAGAAGGTGTTGCTCATCTCAATATCTATTTATTAATCCAGGTCCCTAGGTGGAAGCAAGAGACCTCAATTTAGGAGACACGCCCCATCGATGGTCTCACAGAGTGAATCTAGACCTCCTCCCCAACTAGTTAACCCTGTCCCTGAGGAATGTTCCCCCTTCTTTAAATGTAGACAATGAAAAAGGAAAAGGGAAAAAATCAGCTAACTAAATGCTGAAATTGTAACAGAATAAGCATTGAAACACTTGGACATCTATCAGAGTCTTTAAAAGTCCAAAATTTCTTAACTTAAGAAATCTGACTCTGTCTGTTATGGAAAATATAGAATTATGGCATTTCCAAAACTTCCTGTATTTAATCATAAAGTACCTCAGACCTCCTGTATGACTCAACCATCCTAATGATGAGAATGCAAATCAAAGGATGTTTCTCAGTGGTTTAGCTTACAGTATTTGAATGAACTATAGCAGACAAGTCCAGCATTATTATTGAAGCATTGTGCTCATTCTTGGCATGGCAACCATTCAACATCAGTTGACAGGGAATGACATTCTGTGATAAAGGAAGCCTTGCCAAAAGAGTGAGCAAGTTATTGCCCATGATTCACAAAGCACTATTTACAACACTTCACACAATAAATAATAATTTACAAAACGGCAGTAAGTGAGAATAAATTAAGCACCTAAAAATGCATTTCCACACGCAATAAGTTAGTGGCATAAAACATTTCATCTTTGAGGAATATGCCATTGAACCCTCAAAGGTAACTAAAATTCCTTTCTGATGGCTGTGGCACTTCTGAGGTGAACTCTTCTGTAACAGAATTCATGGCAAATTTGTCCCGTGCCAATACATTTAAGTAATGATTCAATAAATGTTGAATGCTGTAGAAATTAAATTTCAGGCTATTGTTCCTGTGAAATATAATGTATCCATAAATTCCCTTTTTGTTATAATTGCTTACTTGATCCGCCTCTTTCCTCGGAGCTAATCAATGTCAGACCTAAGTCCTGGATTTTAAAACTTACTCTCTTTACTAGAGCTGTTCACTGATTCTATAAACAAGAGTATTTTCCAACACCAAATGTCTTTTTTGGGGGGTAGGGAAAGAAGAGATTTATAAAAATATTCCTTTCAGCTAAAGGCTTGAAGTTAATTCTCCTATAGTCTTTACTAATATATATATATATATATATATATATATATATATAAACTAGTATTAAAACTGAGATTTTCATAAAAATTTACCAAATAAAAAACCCCTAAGATGAAATAATAGGGTTCTTTGATAAGGAACTAATGGAACAGACTGTACTTCCCAGACTGTCTACCTGTCATCATAAATATGACTTCGCTGCAGCATCTCAGAGCATGCCAGCTACCTGAGGATGTGATAACACCCCATGGAGTTTAACCCTGACAATTGTTTACCATGGATATACTCCTTTTTAAATTTGCATTTTGTATTTTGAGGTGCTCAGCTGGTATGGGTTTTATTAGCAGAAAACAAAAATAAGGAGTATTAAAATGGGGAATTCTCAGGGTATGAGTGTAAACATTTGTAAGTTAATATGTTTTGGCCACAAGTAACAGAAAGCCTAAAGAAATTTAAACACCAAAAGAAAGGTATTATCTCACATAACAGAAACTCAGAGAAAGTTCAGGTTACAAGAAAAGTTACTTAATCATTGCAACCATGTCATCAGACCCTGAGGTTCTTGTTATCTCTCCTTGCTTCCTCCCTTGCTTTGACCTCATTTACAGGCTGTTAGATCAATTGCTAAAAGCAGGACCACTTGCTTAATCCAGATGATAAAAAGAGATAGGCCATCCTGGGTCATGGATATTTCTTAGAGGTGAGGTTACTATCCAGAAAATGCACCAACAGATTTTACTTCACAGTTCCTTGGCTAGGATTGGGTCACATTTCCACTCCTGGACCAACCACTAGTGAGGATAATCAGCTTGCCCTCAGAGGAACTGGTTACATTACTGTAGCTGAGTCATCCCTTGGGGGCACATGGCTGATACATAAATCTAGAGTTTTTTAAAAGATATTATTTTTTATTTTTAGAGAGAGGGGAAGGGAAGGGGAAAGAAAAGGAGAGAAACATCAATGTATGGTTGCCTCTCATGTGCCCCCTGCTGGGGACATGGCCTGCAACCTAGGCACATACCCTGACTGGGAATTGAACCAGCAACCCTTTGGTTTGTAGTCTGGCACTCAGTCCACTGAGCCACACTAGCCAGGGCTAAACCTAGGTTTTTTGAGGAAGAGGGGGAAAGGTGAATGGTGGGTAGACACCAGAAGTGTTGTCTTTTCAGTAACTGTAACTGCATTAGAATTGCACAGGATCAAGGTTGAGGGTGAGATGGTATGAGTGTTGTTGAGGGTGAGGATCTGACACTGGAAATAGAGATTAAAGAAAAGGCCATACATCTTTTAAAAATAAATATTTACCAGTATTAAAAAGTGTACAATTATTAAATTCCAGTCCTAGTATTCCACTTATAAATGAAAATATGAAAGCTTAAGAGTGTTTAAATTGTTTGTGGTCACACATGAAATCAGTGATAGGCAGATATGCTCAATTTCATGGTTTTCTTTCTGAATACCCACTGTCCATTCAGTTCCACCCCAACATTATGGTGCATTCTTTTTACGGTGTCATTTTGGGTATAAAGATAAGCCAGTGATGATTTTTTAAAGAAGAATAAAATTATCACAAGTTTTACAAAATGCTCTATGTCAGCACAAGCAAGGAGAATGAAGCACTTTTCTGTTATAACATCCTATATATTCTTGGAAATTAAATTTTTACTATTAACATTGGTTCCTACCAATATTTGATCATCTACTTTGTGCTATAAATTGTGTGAGGTGCTTTATAATCATTATATCCAATTGTGAACATCCCAAAAGGGAACTTGGAATGTTCCCCTTCCGAAGGTGAACTCAGGTTCACAGGCTTTAAGTTACTTGCCTGAGATCAAATGGGCTCTGGGGTCAGAGTTTAAAGCTAGGAATTTTCCCTTTAAAGTTCTTTCAACCCACTAACATTCCTCAAAAAGTGTTTTGTTAAATTCTTGTCCTGATTGATTCTCCATTAAAAAAAAGGGATCCTAGGTCAAATCAATTTAGTAAATACTGTGTTTTATGTCCCTTCCCTGGAGATTAAAAGTACACAATATAATATTTTAAAATATGGGAAGTCCTACAAGAAAAGAAATTTATCCAATTCATTTTAAACCAATATTCTCTATTATTTGAAGATATTTTTTCATATAATATACATTAATATTCAAGGAAGTAATGTTCAGTGGCACCCATTTGGGGAAATTCTGAACTATTAATATTATTTGATATTCAAAAATATTAATGCATGACAAAAATCAAGTTATATTTAAATGATAGTATTAATATGTAATTATATATATGCAACTAGAATAAGACTCTTACTATGAAATTTTTGTTCAAGTTACTCTTCTCCAATGTCAAATCTTGCTTTCCTACCCACTTCAACAATGCTCTTCACATCTTCAAGTTGCTGTTGTCAGTTAAGGTTATTTTTCACATTTCAAACTTAACATTAAAAAAATAGGGAAATCAATGAAACAAAAGGCTAGTTTGCTAAGATCAATAAAATTAATGAACTTCTAGCCAGATTGATTAGCAAATGTTTCAGAAGCCACCAATTACCACTATCAGGAATGGAAGAAGTAACAATTAGATTGTTTTCATATATTAAAAGGATAACAGGAACTGTTATGAACAACTTTATGTCTGTAAATTTAGCATACACAATTTTTTTGTGCTCATCTAAGAATAAATAGATCATCTTAATAGCTCAATCTATATTAAAGAAATTGGATATGTAGTTGAAAACTTTCTCTCTCTCTCTCTCTCTCTCTCTCTCTCTCTCTCTCTCTCTCTCTCACACACACACACACATAACTTCAGGCCAGATTGTGTCAGTGGTGAGCTCTAACAAATACTCCAATACTTAAGGCATAAATAACACCAATTCCACATACTCACTTCCATAAATTTGAATAGGAGAAACATTCCCTAATTTATTTTATCAGGCTAGCATCACCCTCATACCAAAACCAGACAAAGACATCACAATAAAACTATAGAACAATATATCTCACAACATAAGAAAAAAATTCTAAACAAAATTTTATAAATTGAATCTAAAATATATAAAATTATATATTGGACAAAACTATATGGACAAAACTAGCGGGGGTGGAAATGGGAGGGGGGAGGGGAGGGCTGGGGCAGTGGGCTGGAATGGGAGCAAAAGACAGAAAACTGTACAAGAACAACTAAAATAAAAAAAATTAAAAAAAAATAAAATATATAAAATTATTATACACCAAAGCCAAATGAGATTTATCCCAGGAATGTAAAGAACAAAGTGTAAATTTTCTCAAAAATCATTTAATATAATTTCCATATCAAGAGATTTAAAAATTAAAACCACTTGATCATCTAAATGAGTGCAGGAAAAGTATCTAACAGAATCCAGTGACTATTCTAGATTTAAAAACAAAAAAACAAAAAACCTCTCAGCAAACCAGAAATAGGAGGTTACTTCCTCAAACTTTCTCAACTATATAAAGATCACCTATAAAAAATTTTCAGCCAATATCACATGTATAGTGAAAGACTGATGTTTTCCCCTAAGATAAAGAACAAAGTAAGGCTGTCTCCTGTCATCAAGTCTATTTATCATTGTACCAGTGGTTCTTTCTAACACAATAAAGCATGAAAAGAATATGTGATTAGGTCTGTTCAGAATATACCCAGCCATGTAATATGAAAAACTGAGACATTTATTGAAGAATATACAAAATACAAGAAACACTGTACATAGGACAATGACACTTCAGTCCCCCTCAAAGTAGGCACCTTGGGACCTCAAATAGTTCACCTATTGCCATCAGGTATGCAATTATATTTTCCTGAATCTCATCAACAGTCTGTAATCTCTTCCCTTTCAAACGTTAGTTTTAGGAAAAGCCAGAAGTTTCAAGGTGCCAAATCTGGAATGTAGAGGAGCTGAGTCACCTGGGAGATTTGATGTTTCTTCAAAAAACTGCACAAGATGTGATGCATGAGCAGGTATATTGTTGTGATGAAGCTTCCAATCACCAGTTGCCCATAGCTGCAGCTTTCTGAATCAACCAAATAATTTCTGTGGAGGAATGCTCAAGTTTAACCCAAAATTTGATGTAGATTCATTTCTCTACTTGCTCACTAATTTTGAACATGACAGTCATACAGTACACATGCTCACTCAATGGCATCTACCACCCTCACTGACTAGTACAGTGAAGTCACCATTGTTCATGAATGCACATTCCAGTCCACTCTCCTTGGCTGTCAGGTTACATTGATGTTGCACACATTGTTGTCATTTTATTCACAGTGGTTGAATTGTTTTCTGAACAGAACTAGTATATGATTTCCCAATCAGAAAGTAAAAAGTAAAGCTGCCTTTATTCATTGATGAAGTAATTAACTATGTAGAAAATCTGATGAAATATGTAATATAGCTACTACAGCTAGGAAGTGAGTTTAGCAAAGTGTCAGGATAAAAGATAAATATATAAAAATCAATTTTATTTCTATATAATATAAACCATCATAAATTAATAGCTTGAATAATCTAAAATAATATCATAAATGTGAAATATATAAAAATGCATTTGAAAAGGATATGAAAGACCTGTACATTGGAAACTATAAAATTTAGCTTGGGAAAATTTTAAAAAGTCTGAAAATATGTAGATATATGTGTCCATGAACTGGAAGACTCAATGATGTCAAAATGTCAATTCTCCCTAAATGGATTTATCAGTTCAAAGCAATGCCAATGAAAATCCCAGCAGGTTTTTTTGTTAGAAGTTACAAGCTGAAAAAGAAGTGCAAAAAGTCTAAAAGAGCCAAAATAACTTTGAAAAAAGAAAAGCAAAATCAGAAAATTATGCTAATGATTTCAAGTCTTGTAATCTGTAATAATTAAAGCAATGTAGTAATAGTTTAAATATAGACAAACAGACATATGATGTATACAAAAGTCAAAAGGCAATTTAGAGGAGAAAGAATAGTCTTTTCAACAAATTAATATAATTGGAATTAGAAATCTACATGCAGCCCTGGCTGGTGTGGCTCAGTGGATTGAGCATGGGCTGCGAACCAAGGGGTCGCCAGTTCGATTCCCAGTCAGGGCATATGCCTGGGTTGTGGACCAGGTCCCCAGTGGAGGCCATGTGAGAGGCAACCACACATTGATACTTCTCTCCTTCTCTTTCTCCCTCCCTTCCCTTCTCTCTAAAAATAAATAGATAATTTTTAAAAAAAAGAAAAGAAATCTAGATGCAAAAAACAATTTTGATGTATACGTCTTGCTATGCACAAAAACTAACTATATCAAAATTTAAAACTCTATTTTTAAAAGACAATGTTAAGAGAATAAGTAGACAAACCACAGACTTGGGGAAAATATCTGTTAATAATATACTTCATAAAAACCTTGTGTTCAGAATATATAAAGAATTTCAAACCTCCATAATAAAAAATGACAAATATTTAAACACTTCACCAAAAATATGCAAATGGCAAATGAACACATAAAAAGATGTTCAACCTCATCAATCATTAAGGAAATGCAAATTAAAATCACAACAAATATAACTGTGCTCTTTAAGAAAGACTATAATTTTTTTAAATGTAAATTTATTCAGAGGGAAAAAAAACCCACTACCATAATGCATTCATTTGCATGTGCAATGCCAGTTCAATCTAGAAAGACTATAATTGAAAAGCTAAATAATATAAAGTTCTGTCAAGGGCATGGAGGAACTAGAATTTTCATGCAATGCTGGTGAGAATATATAACAATACAATCATGTTGGAAAACACTTTGACATTTCTTTTTTTAAAAGATTTTATTTATTTATCTTTAGAGGGGAAGGGAAGGAGAGAGGGAGACAAATATCTCTCATGTATCTCCCTGCTGGGAACTGGCCTGCAACCCAGGTATGTGCCCTGACTGAGAATCAAACTGTGATCCTTTGGTTCGCAGGCCCGCACTCAATCCACTGAGCTATACCAGCCAGGGCCATTTTGACATTTCTGATTCCAATCATCATACATCTTGCATATTTTTCATCCATTTCATTGCTCAGTATTTCATTGCTCAGTATTTCTCATGAAAATATTTTCCTTTCCTAAAGGAAAACATACTCTTATAAAAACATTTGCAAAAAATATTCATAGCAGTTTTATTTGAAGTAACCCAACATTGAAACAGTACAGATGTCTATCAACAGGAGGATCGATAAACAAATTATGGAATATTCAAACAAAAAATACAACTCAGAAATAGAAAGGAATGAACTATTGACATGTCCAATGGATGTCTCTAAAAACAAGTATGATGAAAGAAGACAGACAAAAAAAAATTTTACAAAGGGACATGAGAAAATTTTTGCAGGTGATGGATATTGATTTTGGTGATTTCTCAGATATATATATACACACACACACTTATAATATACTTTATATAAATGCAGTTTATTGTATCTCAATTATACCTCAACAAAGCTGTTAACAACAACAATGAATTAATTTTACTCATTTTTAAACTTAAATGAACTTGACCCAAAATTAATTTCCCTTCTCCCTCTACAGAAATTAAACCAGAAGCCTCAGCTGCTTAGAGTAGATGCGGTTGGGGAGGAAGTTCTATTCCTCTAGCATGGGGCAAAGATAAAGAAGAAAGAAGCCATGGTCTCTTTGTATAAATTCTTTCTTGTTGGTAGTTGATTGGTGTTCCTGTTTTCATTCTGGTTGAGATTGGTTCCTCTGCTCTTGGAGACTTTGCTGATCCTAGGAGCTTTACATGGGTGGTGTGCATAATTTCCTCAGGGTTGTGTTCATTTTCACTGAGCTTCCTCCACTGCTCAAGACCTCCTTAGAAGAGCAGACAGGCCTCCCTTTAGCTACACCAGCAATAACATGTATCTCCCAACACCTTCTCTGTGTTGAGCACCTTTTCCACTTTCCTTAGTAGCTCCCTGTGCATACTAAGAAGTTGTCTGTTCCTGACCCTCTATGTGCCTCCATGTGAAGCCAACTCTCAAAATCTTGCAGACCTAAAATTGGGAAGCAATTGTCTTAATTTTCTTCTCAAGACAAACTACTGTGTACTACTCATCCCTCAATCCAGGGAGCCTCCTGTCTTCAGAAAGCAGATGCCAGTCTCCATTCACTACCTGAGCCCTTAAACACTTTCCTTCACAGAGTGATTTTCGAGAAACTTAATAGCACCAAATGCTATATGCTCTTGGGCCCCCTAAAATTCTCACCAGATCTTTCACTAAGCTCTGTGCTTTGGAGGGTTCAGAAGCTCAGAAAGCAGCCATTAAGGGAAGAGGACTCAGTTTCCCCTTCTTAAAGATAGCACCAGGTGTCATGAGCTATATTCTTGAATTCCCTTCACTTAGCTTCAGTAAGGAAGTGAAAGAAGACCTTTTTGACTATGAATATTTTACTTCACAGTGGCATAGACAACGGTTTGATTACCAAATCTGTTTTCAATTTTGGGGGGCACAAAGCTAGTCTATATTTTCCAGAATTGCTAGCAGTTATGTGTGGCCATGAGACTGCAATGAGCACAAGCAAAATGTTACTATTGATATTTTTAGCCCTAGTACATTAAAACCTCTAAGAAATGATTTATGTTTTTCTCCAGGCTCTGACAGTTTGGGTCCCAAAATGAACACATAATCCCAACACCCCTTTCTCCCCAGTTGGATCCACATTACTGTTAAATATGCAGGAATAAACTTTAATTCTATTAAAACTCCAAAATTTTTGTGTTTGTTTATTATAGTAGTTAACCTACCATACTTACATACACACACACAGAAGGCATTGTCTACTCAGGCAACAGGTGATAAGAAAAACAATATTGGAGCTAAAAAGATGGAGACTCTTGTTATGCAGTTGGAAAATATCTGGCAAAACCTTCTCTTATTTGGAAGGTAAAACAATGGGACCTAAACCAGTCATTCTAGGGGAAGTGGATTGAAAGAGTAAGAGTGATATTATAGTATGTTCAGGCTTTTCCTTAATGCATTATTTTTAACAAGGTGTTACAAGAGATAAATGAGATCAGGAAAGACTGGCACAGCCTGCAAACAGAAATAAAAGGGAATAGAAAAAATCCAGGCTCTCAAAAATTCAAAAAAGCAACTGTTTATTGACTCTCAATAGTAAGACACAGATAAGTCCTTTTAGCAACAGAGGCTCTGTAAGACTTAATTGAACAAGGAACATAACTTTGCCTTGGAGATTTAAATAGGGACAATGCACTTCCACCTCAACCTACAGTTTCATAGGGCCTCAACGTAGTTTTCCTTACACTCCAAGATGAGAGAAGCATGGTATAAACCAGATTTGAGCTATATTTGGGAAATAATTTTAGGTGTGCTTATTGACATATGAAATTGATTACAAACAAGTAGATCAAAATCTTCTGAAGTTGTTGAGGACATTGTATTGCCAAAGAAACCATATATATGTCTTTGACTTCTTGAGTCCTCAAACATCCCATGGGTGCTCAAACTTACCTGAACAGGGAATGGGCTGCACACTCTCAGACACTTCTAATAAGCGTATCCCCAACGTTCACTTGAGATGTGGCCATGGAGGATAGCAGACAAGTAGGAATGCCCCAAAGTGTAGAGCCAAGGGCCTCAGGAACAGTAGTCAGGGATGGTATTACCAGGGGCACAATAAGGGTCAAATAAAGAACTGTCAGAGCAAAGGACCCTGATAACACTTGCTCTACAGGAGTGAGATATTGCTGTTTACCGGACACTGCCTGCTGTGTATCTCTCATTCTTCCTCATTTAGAGAGTTTATTGTTGTTATTATGTCCCTGCTTCACTATTGTATATTAAGTATGGAGGCAGGGGTAAGGAGGAAACTGTCTTTTTAGTTCATAGTCACTAGACCATCAGAAACTATATCTGAATCTTATAGAAAAAAAGTGCATGTCACCTAGATATCATACACACTGTATCTATGGAGGTGGTAAGCAAATTCCATGAGTAAGAAAAAGCATGAAATGGATGTTTGGTGACCAGACTATGGAAAAGACTGCTCCCTGATCAAAGCTATTTGTTTCCCTTCTTCTTTCTGGGTACACGGGTAAGCTACATTTCCAAAATCTTTTTGCATTTAGGTGTAGCGGTAAGTCAGAGTTCTACGTGATATATATCACTATAATGGACCATGTTATCAAAGTAAATCATCCTCAAATTCGTGTGAGAGTTCTAATCCCCAGTACAGAATGTGACTATACTTGGAGATAAGGCCTTTAAAAGGTTATTAAGTTAAGATGAGGCCATTAAGATGAGCCCTAATCAATCCAGTGTCCTTATTAGTAGAGAAACTTGGACACACAAAGAAACACCAGGGCTGCAGAACACAGAGGAGAAATGACAAGAGGACACAGCCAGAGAAGGTGGTCGTCTGTAAGTGAAAGAGAGAGACCCCAGAAGAAATCAAACCAGCTGACACCCCAATCTTGAATTTCTAGCCACCAGAACTGTGAGAAAATAATTTTTGTTGTTTAAGCATTCCAGTCTTGAAACCCTCCCATGCACAATGCTCCGTGTTCTTCTTTTCTGACTGGCTGGAATGAAGATAACCCCTGCAGAACAAAGCTGAAAACCATGGACTACAAATGGCAAAATGACAAGCATCCAACCAGGAACACCCACATTGTTCAATAACATAAATGAAAAATAAAATTTTATTTTATTAAGAAATGTAGGCATTTGTTAGTTACAGCAGTTAGCATTACTCTCAACTAGTATGTCTGCAAGGCTGGTGATTCCCTTTCTCTCCCCAGTTCTTTTCTTCAGTTGTTGTTGGCAGAGGGTGGTATGCACTTTTCACCTCTTAATAAGTCATGTGGGAATATAGCTGGCTTCCGTTACACGCTGGCTTTCATGGTAGGACACTTAGGGCCTCTTGTCCACAGTTTGAGGCCTTAACCACAACTCTGGGACACAATGAGTTTTCCACTCAGTGTCTTTTAACATGTTTTAAAAATATGTTGCTTATGATAAAAAATAGAAGATTCACAAATACATACATAATAAAAATATATCCCAATCATGTGTCAGTCAAATGGGAGAATTTCATTATTTTGGAGGAAATGAGTACCAATCTATTATTTTTAAAAAACGCCACTTCTATTGTAAGTACCCATCTTATCTTTCAAGACTGGAATATAGAGATTGCAGTCCAGCTACAGACATTGTCAAGAACCTTGACCTTGATAAATAAGATTCTTTTCTCTTGCTTCTACTCGTGCTCCTTAAGAACTACAGAAGAAGAAGGCATGGCAAGGCTATAAATTGCTATTTACACAAAAACCATCAATTTATATTATATATATCATGTTTCTTCCTGATCATTGCCTCTTTAAAAAGGACTTATATATTATATTTTGAACTAATATGTTAGGTATTTTTGAAATTCAGACAAAACCAGAATCGACACAAAATTATTTAACTTTGCCTAACCTCAAATTGCTTCACAAGTCTTCTTTGCCTTTTCTTTCAGTATGCTTAACATTTTAGACCATTAAGTAAAGTCAAGATAGATACAGTACCAAATATTATTAGTTGAGGAATGTGAAGATCATGCACAGGAAATAGGATCATGGGGTGTCAGTCTCCCTGTGACCATCAACCCTGTGCTTTAGTGAGGCCCGTGGAAGTAATTTCTCCCACAGTTCTGAAGGCTTCCCTTGCTCTTTGTGTCAGCACCATTCATGTTTATCTTGTAAGTCTTGGTCAATGATTTCAAACCCTCACTGATCTCTGATGCTTGCATTACTACTAATCTAACTTTTGGGGAGTTGGGGTGACACTTATTCAACAAATATTTGTTGAATGGCATCTACATACCAGGTTGTAAGGACTTACACATATAGCTTACAAGCTCTTGGAAGTAGTATCTTCATCTTTCTAGCTCTTTCAGTCACAACACTTCTAGAGTCTTCCTTTGTGCACAGTGTACATATTAGTAATTCTATAACATTCTAAAACAGATTTATTAGAAATAGAATGTCCTTAGGGTCAGGAAGTGCTGCATAAGGAAATGTATTAGGTTGGCAAAAAAGTTCATTTATTTTTTTTATTGTAAGACGACCCTAGTAGTACTTAGTTGCCTTTAACTTCACTCAAAACAATTTTGTTAGATTATATTGTGACAGCTGTCATATCAGCATGCATTTGAAAAAAAGAACTTAAAAAGTTGATGAATTTCTGTGCAGCCATTTTAATATTGAAGATGGAAGAAGATACACATTTTGTCATATTATGCTTTATTATTTCAAGAAAGGTAAAAATGCAACTGAAACGCAAGAAAAGATCGGTGCAGTGTAGGGAGAAGATGCTGTGACTGATCGAATGTTTCAAAAATGGTTTGGGAAGATTCTTGGTACTTTTGACATTTTGGCCAAATCAATAAAATTATTGGTGGAAATGAAAAATGTGTCCTTTATTTTACAGAAAAAAATTAAATGGACTTTTGGCCAACCCAATAATGAACAGTGTCTTCAACAAAACCTAATATTCTGTTAACAAACCCCTCAAACAGATAGCATACAAATAAAATAAAGGAATTACAATGACCAACATTTCCTCTAATGTCTGCTTCTACAGAAATATTAAATTTTCAGATATATAATTTCTTTCCTTTAGTTTTATTCTTATTTACTCTGGAGTATTTCAGAAAATGAATATTCTTTCTAGTGGGATGGCTTTTACTAATGAAGTTCTCAAAAGTGGACATTCCTAATGTAAATAGATGCTCCATCTGTGTTTGTAACATATTTCAGTGTTTCCATAGGCCTTGGTAATGCTCTGTCCATATGTTCATCTTCCTTAAATTCTTTTATAAACTGGTCATTTTTACCATAAGTTTTCCTCTTATTTTATGCATACATGGATCACAGGAACAGCAGCAACTGAAGTGAATTTTCAGCTTAGAAAAAATTTGCAGAATGATCTCTCAACTTCATTAAAGTTCAGAAGTAATCCAGTTCAGTTTACCTTTCATCATCCTTGGTGTTTATTCTAGGAATTCCATCATCAGAAGTAGCCCAGGGCAGACTTAGCCACGTTGACACAGCAGAACTCAATTTTTCAAGGAACTAGGAAAAGAAAACTCTCAATGTGCTAGAATAGCTTATGATCTCTAAGAATTTTAAATTATGAACAGACAAGCATCTAATGCAAGCTTTATTGGCAGAACTTTTAGGTGCATATTTTCAAATTGTATAAACAATATGTGATATTTCCTTCCACTATGTATTTTTAAAACTCTATATCAGGACATGTAATCTTAAAATGAGGAGAATTTCATAGTTAAGCTGCTAGAAGCCAAATTGTTATCCTTGGTTCTAAGAGTGCTTCAGGGAAATCACTTCCTGCAGATCAGAATTAAAAATAGTAATACATCTAGTTGGAGTCATATTTTAAGCTTTGTGGTATTTATATACCTGGCCTGTCTATCAAACCATTTTCATCCGTAATGATGTGGACTTTAGTCTCATCTACACCATTCAATCTCACTCTGAGGTTTTCCTACTGGGATCAATTATCAGAAAGGTCATGTCCTTTTAAAAATAAATTTAAGTGAAAAGAGGCCCAATTGGTATTTTCCATGTAGATATAAATGGATTCGTTAGTACCTTAGAAACATATCTTATTAACACTGATGGCATTCTTTTTTTTTTACATGCATTTCTCCCAGTCTGCTTCTTACAAACAATGGATACAGTATGACTGAGCTGCTAAGAAGCAACCTTTGTTTTCTGTTTTTAAAAAATTTAATCTTGGCAGAGGAACAGATCGAACAGCCAGCAGTACCGGAGCATATATGAAAATAGGAAACCAAAAATTGTAGCAGACATTGAAAAAACAGAGGGTAAGGAGAGTGCTTCAGGAGAATAAGGGCCCAGGGACCAGCCCCCACAGGGTCTGCCACAAGGTTCTTGGGAGAGACCTGGGTCAACTGCTCCCTCCCCTGCCAAGCAGGGTTTGAGCAGCACTGGGAGAGACCTGGTTGCTTGAAGTTGCAGAGAGGGGAATAAAGACTAAGTGGCAAACACACAGGGGCTGTGAGCACCCATGGAGTCTGTGGATGCCAGCTGGGGAGAGTTGAGGGTTACACTGTGACGGGTCCTGATCTGGATAGTCCCTGGTCTGGATGGAGAATTGGGCAGTGCGAAAGGCCTGGCCACTGTAAAGAGCAGCAGGCTTGAGTAGGAGGAATTTCTGGAAAAGCAAGGGTGAAGAAGGAGACACCATTTGGGGAATTCTCCTGCAGCAATCGCTGCAGCCTCCTCCCCACCCAGCCGGGCAGTGCTCCTGAGGTGGCACAGGAAGCCCTGCACATCCCCATAGCACTGAGAAGGGTGTGCACCCCAGCCTGTGGGGCAGGAGGCGGCCTGGCCCAGCACACGCTCCAGGTACCCGGGGGAGAGTGCTCTCTGAGGAAGGCCTGGATCCTGCACCTAAGGCCCCTGGGAGAGGTACCAGGCTAGCTCTGGGGAGAGTGCCCATGATACTGAGGCTGGAAGGGAGAAAATCAACATCAATCTCCCCTTAGCCCGCTGCAGCTGGCAAGACCAGAAAAACCGGTTTGACCAGTTTGAAACCAGCAAGAGGCACTTTTTTAAAAGTAATTTTTTAATTTTTTAATTTTTATTATTTTTATCTCTCAATTCCTTTTCCCTCTCCTCCTTCCTTCCTTCCTTCCTTCCCAATTTTATCTCTTCTTCCTTCCTTCTGCTTCTTTTTTTTTTTTTGAGTACCCACAAGTGAGACAAAAAAACCTGGAACTGTGAAAAGACCAAAGTTGGATCCAAAGAGTGGGCATCCCAACAGTTGAGAGAGTGAGACAAATTTCACTTTGCTATTGCAGAGAACCTGCAAGTTATTACATATTTGTATTATTATTTTTCATAATTCTTATATCTTTTATTTTAATAGTATTTTTGTATTCCTCTTCTTTCTGTTCAGTCTTCTTTGCTTGGCTGGTTATATTGTATCATTTGACAGGTGTCCCCTGTTCTCTCTTTCATAGTGTATTGCTAATTTACTGTCCTTCACTTCACTTGTGTTCCATTAGCACACTACTCAAGGTCCTATACTCCCTATTCTTGTTATCTAGAGCTCATAGATTCTGTCATATGATTGCTGCTATAATATTAATGTAAATAATAGCTGTTTCATACAATTATAAATACTACACAACACCCCTCCCAGATCTTAGCCCCCTTCACAATTTCCTAAACTCAATTACTGTACTGGTTAACTCTATACTCTCACACACTATACCTATTTACTATCCTTAACTCTCACCTTACTTCAGAATCTCACCTCCCACAACATCACTGCCTTCTAGATCCAACTCACAACCCTTCCCTCCCCAAGAGTTTTATCTTCTTTCCATCTTTTCTAAAAAGTGGCTAGTTGGGTGGAATATCATGGTTAATGTTAGGTCGGGAGTAGTGAGATAAGATAGCCACCAGGGGCTGAAGCCCGCAAAAAACTGGCTGACGTCAGATGAAGATGACTGGAGTGGCAGGAAAAACCATGGCAACTCGCGCCTAAAGAGGACTGACCAATGATACCATCAACCGCATGTGTAAAATTCTTTCCCCTCTTAGGCTCAGGCGCCACTTCCTCAGCCCCCAACCTGTGGACTGGAGAACCTCGCCCAGGTGCGCAACCCCCAATAAAGCTCTGTATTGCCCCATTTTGTGGCTGATTGGCATTATTTCCTTGGCGGAATACTAATAACCTTACATTTGGTGCCGAAACCCGGGAGGAGTTGTTGTCTACTGAGCCCACTCCTCTTGTCCATTCCCCGAGGAGGCCCCAAGTCTGTTCCACTGGCCCGGACCGAAGAATCAGGGTAAGTGTCACAGCCTCCAGCTTCTGACCCCCGGACACTGATTCCGGGCCCCCGTCTGCAAATCACAGCTGCGTTGGTGTGACCCTTCTAGGGGAGACTGCTCTCCTTCCGCTGGGGGTTTCAGGTACCGGTGGAGACGTCCCTGGGCCTGGACCCCAATTAGCCTGCTGAATCTGTAAATTGGGTTGAGGGATGCCGATTCTCCATTTACTGATTACCACGGGGTCAGAAACAGGAGGACAGGAGTCCAAACCAGATCCTAAATCGCCTCTAGGGTGCCTACTAAAAAATCTGGACAAAATTGACCCTGGTCTGAAGCGAAAGTGGCTGATTTTCCTGTCTACCATGGCCTGGCCATTGTATCAGCTCGACAATCGCGAGACCTGGCCTCCTGATGGCACTTTCGATTTCGCTACCCTTACTGACTTAGACAATTTCTGTAGACAGACTGGCAAATGGTCTGAGGTTCCCTACATCCAGGGATTCTGGGCCTTGCGCTCCCGTCCCGAACTCTGTGCTCAGTGTTCCACGACCAGGTTCTCCTGGCTAGAAGTGATCCTGAACCTCCATGCCCTCCTAAGCCCAGATCTCCTAAGCCTTCTGCTCCTGAACTCTCCTCTTTCTCCGACATCCCTGAAGATCTCTCCTCTCCCCCTCCTCCTCCATCCTCCTCCTCCATCCAACGCCCCGACCTCTGCTCTTCCTGAACAATAGGGTGCCAATCCCCCACCTGAACCCCTTTCCTCTCCTGTCAGCTCACACACTTGATCTCCTCTGAATCTAGAATCCCCAGACTCCCTCATATGCCCTCTTCGAGAGGTGGCGGGGGCAGAGGGTGTCGTTCGGATCCACATTCCCTTTTCCCTGACTGACCTTTCCTCTATTGAGAAATGTCTGGGCTCCTTCTCCACTAATCCCGCTAACTTTATCAAAGAATTCCAATACCTGGTTCAGGCCCATGACCTTACCTGGCATGATTTACATATTATAATAACCTCCACCATGACCCCGGAAGAACGAGATTGCATCCGAACTGCAGCCGGGACTCATGCAGATCAGGTTCACGCTACAACCCTTTCATGACAGTGGGGGTGGAAGCAGTGCCTGAGACAGAGCCGGACTGAGACTATCAAGTCGGGCAGGCAGGGCGGAGACACTGCAATCAGATGGTTGAGTGCTTAATAGCAGGCATGCACCAATCGGCCCAGAAAGCAGTAAACTATGGTAAGCTCCGAGAAGTTACTTAGGGCCCCAGGGAAAATCCAGCTCTGTTTCTTAATAGATTAACAGAGGCAATGGTACTCCATACCCACCTAGACCCATCCTCCAATGCTGGAGCTACTGTTTTGGCCACCCATTTTATTTCCCAGTCAGCTCCAGACATAAGGAGGAAACTCAACGCTGAAGACGGCCCACAAACTCCCATCCGAGATCTGGTAAACACGGCATTTAAAGTCTTCAATAACCGGGAGGCAGAGGCTGAGGCCGCTCATCAGGTGCACCTACAGCAGAAGGTAGCTTTGCAGACCCAGGCTATCATAGCAGCCCTGCGGCCAGCAGAAAACATTAGCGCTGAGACTAAGCTTAAGTCCAGGCCCAGAAAAACTCCACCCGGAGCCTGCTTCAAATGAGGTAAGGATGGGCACTGGGCTCACCAATGCCTGCAGCTACGGTCACCGACAAAACCCTGCCCTGATGCTGACAGCTTGGCCATTGGAGAGATGCGTGTCCCCTTAAGGGCTTGTCCCTGGCACCTCCACATGGGGGACCAGCCACCCAGGATGAGGACTCCTCTCTGGCCACAGCGGAGCTTCTTGGACTTCTGGATGACTGATGCGGCCCGGACTCGAAGACCCCCATCACCCTCGCTGAGCCCAGGGTAACACTGCAGGTAGCAGGTAAGCCCATCTTCCTGGTGGACACGGGGGCTACCTACTCTGTCCTACCATCATTTTCAGGTTCTCTTACTCCTTCCCAGATCTCCATCATGGGAGTTCACGGGACCCCGTGGCACCCCTTACGGACTCCTCTAAACTGTAGCTTGGATGGCCTCCCCTTTTCTCACTCCTTCCTTGTAATACCCTCATGTCCTGTTCCACTTCTAGGGCGAGATATACTCCAGCAATTAGGAGCTACTCTCCAAATCACGCATACCCCAGCTCCCTCCTCCTCCCTTATCCTTCCCCTGTTAGAAGACCCAGCACTTCCCCTGAGCCCTCCCATCACCCCCTCCATTGTGAATCCTCAGGTATGGGACACATCTACTCCAGTCATAGCTTCCCATCACTCTCCGGTCGTCATTAAGCTCAGGTGGCCTGATACTTTCCCCTCAAGACCCCAATTCTCCATCTCGCAAACAAATTTCAAAGGCTTACAACCCATCATCACTCAC
This sequence comes from Anoura caudifer, assembly GCA_004027475.1. Taxonomy (NCBI): domain Eukaryota; kingdom Metazoa; phylum Chordata; class Mammalia; order Chiroptera; family Phyllostomidae; genus Anoura; species Anoura caudifer. The sequence continues at coordinate 13,928 of PVKU01003028.1, read as the reverse complement.
CTCCTCAGTCAAAAACTCCAAATCCCCACCAACTCCCCACGCAATACCCCCATTCTCCCAGTAAAGAAGCTGTCTGGGGCGTATCAACTAGTTCAAGACCTTAGACTTATCAATGCAGCAGTCATTCCAATACACCCTACTGTCCCCAACCCATATACGCTCCTCTCTAATATCCCTCCTAATACCACCCATTTCTCGGTATTAGATCTAAAAGACGCCTTCTTTACCATCCCGCTCCACCCTGAGTCCTAGTTTCTCTTCACTTTCACTTGGACAGATCCTGATACCGCCCTGTTCCAGCAACTCACCTGGACAGTCCTGCCTCAGGGATTTCAAGACAGTCCCCACTTATTTGGCCAGGCTTTAGCCTGAGATCTCGCTTCCTGTGACTTAACTCTGAGCATGGTCCTCCAGTACATGGATGACCTACTTCTATGCAGCCCATCCCTACAGGACTCCAAGCAATAGACTGCCCTCCTCCTCAATTTCTTGGCAGACAGGGGACACCGAGTATCCCCCAACAAGGCTCAACTCTCAAGCCCACAAGTAGTTTACCTAGGCCTCTCCATGACTCCAACTTTGCAGAGTCTCACGGGAGATCGTACTCAACTAATCCGCAGTCTACAGCCCCCCACCATGGGTGATCAGATTCTACCCTTCCTAGGTCTGGTCGGTTTTTTCAGACACTGGGTCCCCAATTTCACCCTATTAGCCAAGCCCTTATATGAGGCTGCCAAAGAAACCCCAGCAGGTCCCCTCACCTCCCCCAAAGGGGTACAGAGGGCTTTTGTGACTCTCCGGGACATCCTGTTACAGGCTCCCTCCCTCAGTCTCCCTAATCCCACTCGCCCCTTTCATCTATTCACTGGTGAGTGACAGGGAGTTGCGGTGGGAGTTCTGGCCCAGCCTGTAGGCCCAACCTACTGCCCAGTGGCCTATCTGTCCAAACAGCTAGACCCCACTTTACGGGGATGGCAGCCATGCCTCCGGGCCCTGGGAAGTGCAGCTGAATTAGGCAAAGAGGACCTTAAACTCACTCTGTATCAACCTATAACTGTTTTCTCTTCGCACTGTCTTACAGACCTACTCTCTCACCGAGCTCTCTCTGTTTTGAGTCCCTCCAGCCTTCAGGAATTCCATCTCCTATTCATTGAAGGGACTGCCCTCTCCCTCACCCTCTCAATCCTGCCACTCTCCTCCTGGTCCCTACCACTGATATAGAACCTATTCACTCCTGCCCGGAAGTATTAGATCTGCTGGGCCGGCCTTTAGACCAAATATCTGACAAACCGCTTCCCGCAGCAGACCGTGCTCTATTTGTAGATGGCAGCTCAGTGGAGCTGACAGGCAGCCTATGTTTTTGTGACTCTGACTGAAACTCTTGAGGCTAATAGACTCCCCGAAGGCACCACCTCTCAGAAAGCAGAACTCATTGCTCTCACCCGTGCTCTCACCCTAGCGAAAGGCAAGCCAGTCACAATCTTTACAGACTCCAAATATGCTTCTCATTGTCCACAGCCACTCCACGTTGTGGAAAGAACGGAGATTCCTCACCACCAAAGGCTCCCCCATTATCAATGCCTCTCTTATCTCAAAGTTACTCCAAGCCACAGATCTGCCCACTGAGATGGCGGTGGTTCATTGTAAAGGCCGTCAAACCTCACAAGACCCTATATCTCGGGGCAACGCTTAGGCAGATTCAGTAGCCCGAGAACTTACAGCACATAACCCCCCACACCCAGTTCCCTTTTTGACTACCACAACCCGCCCAACCTATACTCCCCAGGAGCAGTCTGCACTCCTGAGACAAGGTGGATGCCTCGGGAGTGAAGGATGGGTTTTCATTCAGGGCAAGATCACTCTCCCTCAAGGACAGGCTACTGCACTCCTTTCCGAAATTCACCAAACTTTACACATTGGCCCAAAAGCCCTTTTAAAATTTCCAGATACTCTCTTCACCCACCCTACTCTCTTCCAAGAGATCAAAGAAGTTCACTCCAAGTGTGATGTGTGCTCCAGGACGTCGGCCCAGGGAGGAATGAAGCCTCAAGTCCCGACTCATCAGCTACAAGGCCGCCTCCCTGGACAGGATTGGCAAATGGATTTTACTCATATGCCTCCTCACAAAAAGCTCTGCTACCTCTTAACTTTTGTTGATATATTCTCAGGTTGGATCGAGGCCCATCCTATGGTGAAAGAAACGGCAGATACAGTGGCCGACTTTCGCCTCAGCCACATAATTCCACGCTTTGGACTTCCTACCTCCATCCAGTCTGACAACGGCCCAGCTTTCATCTCTCAAATTGTCCAGCAAGTCTCTACATCCCTGGGCATTAACTGGAAACTCCACATTCGGTACCATCTTCAGTCATCCAGTAAGGTAGAGCGCGCCAACGGAATCCTAAAAACACATTTGACCAAACTCACTCTTGAATCCAGGACCTCCTGGCCCTCTTTACTTCCTCTAGTCCTCACTGGAGTTCGGGCAGCCCTGCATGAACCAACAGGGCTCAGGCCTTTCGAACTCCTGTATGGCTGCCCTTTCTTAATCAACAACAACCTACCGGTTCTTACTCCTCCTCTGGCCTCTTATTTACCTTATCTCTCCCTGCTTCATCATCTCCTCCAGGAACAAACTAACTGAGTCCTCCCATCCATCAGGGGAAGCCCCTACACAGACCCGACAACTCCCCTCCAGCCTGGGGACCAAGTCTTACTGAAAGAACTCAGGCCCGAACCATTTCAACCGAAGTGGACGGGACCACATACTGTAATTCTCACCACCCCCACGGTGGCAAAATTACTTGGCCAGCCATCATGGGTCCACCTCTCTTGCCTTAAATTACCCCCTACTTCAGATAAGCGGTCAGCTCAGCTTATAGGCAACACCCGGGTTTGTTTTACCTGACAGCCTAACCCTCCAGATGAAAACCCTACAGATACTCCTCCTTCTCCTCTTGTCCCCACCATGTCTAGCAGGGTCCTCTCCTAAAATACAGAAGAAATATGTCTGGAGATTCTTCGCTCACGAAACCTATACCAAAGACCATGATGTCATTACTCACATTTTTGCTTCAGCTGACTGCCTTCCCACTGGCTGTTCTAAGCCTGTCTCCAACAACGCCTCCACAAATAGCCTCAAAAGCCTCTCTGATAGCTGGGAGACTTGGAACGCTATGTGTCTCCTTCGTAACCAGCCCGAACAGCAGTGCTATTGGTGGCCCGACAAATATGGGGGGTGCCCATATTATTCATGTGACTATACTGAATAGGCTAGAGATCAGATATGGAAATACACTATTCAAGACTCTTGGAATCTTATATGGGAAAAAGGAGTTGCGGGTAAAATTTATGGGGCTATTCACCATGCAGGACCAGTAGATGACATTTTTATATATAGAGCATACACCCCATGTCTCCTGGACCGTCAGATATCACCAATCTCACCAATGAAATCCTCACCCATGAGGAGGCTTTAGATGATAATATAGCCTCAAAAAAGCAGGAAGACCCCTTCTCTTGGCTAAACCTTATATGGCAGGGCATCCATCTTTTCAATGTCACAGACATAGGGAACATCACCAAATGCTTTCTATGGGCCTTTCTTGATCACTCTCCTATCATGGCCATTCCAATACCTGCTACTCTCAACACCACTACCTCACCTATACCATTTTCTCTTAAAGATGCCCCTCTCTTCCAAAATCAAATGGATGCCCCTCAGATATGCTATACTACTGGCAGTTCCTCCTGTAACCAGACGGTGGCCATAACCGGGACCACCACCAGCCCTTTAGGTATGTTCTTTTGGTGCAATGGGACCCTGCTAAGGACCATCAACTCCTTTACAATCTCCCCATGTTTACCGGTGGCACTGACCCCTCAGCTAATGCACTATGGGGAAGGAGAACTCAGGGATAAGCTAACCCAAAGGTTAGAAAAACGAGCCGTCTTCCTGCTCACATTAGTAGGCCTGACCTTCACCACAACTCTAGCAGCAGCAGGAACAGGCAGTGCTGGACTCGCTCATAGTCTCCAGGCCACTGACCAGTTGCGGCTGAGCTAGAACAGGCCCTTGATGCCTCAGCTACATCCCTAGCCTCCCTACAAAGGCAGATAACCTCAGTTGCCCAGGTCGCCCTTCAGAATCGCAGAGCACTAGACCTGCTTACAGCAGAAAAAGGGGGAACATGTCTCTTTTTGCAAGAATAGTGCTGCTTTTATATAAACAAAAGTGGCCTGGTAGAAGAAGATATCAATACTCTTCATAACCTCAGAAATAAATTGTATACAGACACCACAGCTCTTGAGGTGATGACCCCATGGTGGCGTTCCTTCCTCTTCACCACCCTGGCTCCCATCATTGGCCCCATCATAATTATCTGTGCAATACTAATGTTTGGCCCTTGTTTCCTGAAATTTCTCCAGGAACAAATTTGTGAAGCCTCCTGAATTACTTTTAACCAGATATTTCTCCAGAACTATTCACCCCTTCCTGACAGAACACCCGACCTCTGACCCCCCCTTCCCCCTTCTACGCCCCAGTCTCAGCAGGAAGTAGCCAGATCAAAAACTGGCACCCCTTATCCTATTAAAGAGGTTGGAATGTTAGGTGATACATGGTGAGATAAGATGGCTGTCAGGGACTGAAGCCCACGAAAAACTGGCTGACATCAGATGAAGATGACTGGAGTGGCAGGGAAAAAACAGGGCAACTCGCACCTAAAGAGGACTGACCAATGATACATTGACCGCATGTATAAAATTCTTTCCCCTCTTAGGCTCAGGCGCGACTTCCTCAGCCCCCAACCTGTGGACCGGAGAACCTCGCCCGGGTGTGCAACCCCCAATAAAGCTCTGTATTGCCCCATTTTGTGGCTGATTGGCATTATTTCCTCAGCGGATACTAATAACCTAACAGTTAACACTATAAATAGCCAAAGTATCTCCTATCTCTTCTCTACCAGCTCCTGCTGTAAATATTATAGAGTACTCTCTTGCTGTGTTAAACCATTTTGCCTTCCCCCTCCAACTGATCACAAAAAAAGAGTAAGTGGAAGCTGTGAATACCAGGATACCCAGTGGAAGAGGAAACCCAACAACAAAGTAATGACCAACAGATAACAATAGAAGAAGGTAAAGGAGGGAGTGGAAGCCACACTAACCTCAATCCAGGACCTATCTGGAAATACAACTAAATAGTGGATAAATTACCCAGAACAAGCAGTTAAACAAGAGCAAGAGAGAATTCAAAAAACCTTGTACACATGGAATAACCAACTTCAACACAACCTTCCCTCACCAGCACAACAAAATACAACAGGTGGTGGACAGAGTGACTCTCAGTTAACCAGCTAATGGTTAACAGACCCTGTTAACCTTTGGGCCCACCAAAGAAAGACCCAACAACACTCAAAACCCAAAGACAAGCACAGAGTCAACTGAAATGACAGCCCATGACCAGTGAGTTTGGGAGATCAAGGAGACTGCACCACTAAATCTCACAGGTATTCTACCACAGAAGTTCATGCGATAAATCCAGGGAGCCGGAACAGATCAATTTAAGAAGCTGAGGCTGACAAGAAGAGTCTCACAAACAATGGAAAGACAAAGAAACAATCCCCAAATGAAAGGAAAGGAGGAAGCACCAGAAAGAATGCTAAATGAAATAGAGGCAACTCAGCTATCAGATAGTGAGTTCAAAGCAATGGTTACCAGGAAGCTCAATGAGCTCACAGACAATTACCAAAACCTAGCGAGAAACTACAATGAATTCACTGCAAATTATATCAACATGAAAAACAAAATAGAAACTATCAACAAGAGCCAAGAGGAAATGAAGAATACAATTTCTGAACTGAAGAACACAGCAGAAAGAATCAAAAGCAAGATTAATGAAGCAGAAGATTGGATCAGTGAGCTAGAGGATGAAGTAGAAATAAACACCCAAAAGAGCAAGAAAAGAAAAGGAGGCTCAGAAAGAATGAAGAGGGATTAAGAGAAATGGAAGACAATATGAAACATAATAATATCCGTATGATAGGGATACCAGAAGGAGAAGAAGAAGAACAAGGGATAGAAAACCTGTTTGAAAAAGTAATGATGGAAAACTTCCCTAATTTGATGAGAGAAAAAGTCACACAAATCCAGGAACTGCAGATAGTCCCAATCAGGAGGAACCCAAAGAGGGCCACTGCAAGACACATCGTAGTTAAATGACAAATTCCAAGACAAAGAGAGAATCTTAAAGGCAGCAAGGGAGAAACAGGAAGTAACATACAAGGGAGCCCAATTAGGTTAGCATCTGACTTCTCAATGGAAATGCTCCAAGCCAGAAGAGAATGGCAAGAAATATTCCAAGTAATGAGAACCAAAGGCCTGCAACCAAGACTACTTTACCCAGCAAGGCTTTCAATCAAGATAAAAGGCCAAATAAGGAGCTTCCCAGACAAAAGAAGTCTAAAAGAATACACCTCTACCAAACCAGCTCTGTAAGAGATGCTAAAGGCACTGCTTTAAGGAAAGGAAAGGAAGGAAGGAAGGAAGGAAGGAAGGAAGGAAGGAAGGAAGGAAGGAAGGAAGGAAGGAAGGAAGGAAGAGAGAGAGAGAGAGAGAGAGAGAGAGAGAGAAACAAACACAGGTATGAAATGGCGATGAATAAGTACCTATAAATAACAACCTTAAATGTAAATGGCCTAAATGCTCTAATCAAAAGACATAGATCAGCTGAATGGATAAGAAATCATGACCCATACATATGCTGCCTACAAGAGACCCACATCAGGACAAAAGACCTACACAGACTCAAAGTGAAGGGCTGGAAACAAATTTTCCAAGCAAATGGACAGGAAAAAAAGCCAGGGTAGCAACACTCATATCACACAAAATAGACTTCAAAAGAAGGACCATAAAGAAAGACCCAGAAGGTCACTTCATAATACTCAAGGGAAGAATTCACCAAGAAGACATAAACATTGTAAATATATATACACCCAACATAGGAGCACCTAAATATGTAAAGAAAATCTTAGAGGACTTCAAGAATGATATTGACAGCAACACAATTATAGTAGGGGACTTTAACACCCCACTGTCAAAAATGGACAGATCTTCCAAATAAAATATCAACAAAGATATTGTGGCATTGAACAACACTCTAGATGAATGGACTTAACTCATATATGTAGAGCCCTTGATCCCGATGAAACTAAATACACATTTGTTTAAAATGCACATGGAACATTCTCAAAATAGACCACCTGATAGGACACAAAATTAGCCTCAACAAATTCAAGAAAATTGAAATCATACCAAGCATTTTCTCCAACCACCAGGGACTGAAACTAGAAACCAACCCCAAGGGGAAAAACCCAAAACACTCAAAATCATGGAGATTGAATACCATGCTATTAAACAATGAATGGGTCAAGAATGAAATTAGGGAAGAAATCAAAAAGTTTCTGGAAACAAATGAAAATGAACTCACAACAACCCAAAATTTATGGAACCCAGTGAAGGCAATCCTGAGAGGGAAGTTCATAGTGATACAGGCCTATCTAAAAAAGATAGAAATATTTCAAACAAACAACCTAACCCTACATCTACAAGAACTCAAGGATCAACAAGGATAGCCCAGAGCAAGTAGAAGGAAGGATATAACCAAGATCAGAGCAGAATTAAATGACATAGAGACTAAAAGCACAATTCTAAGGATCAATGAATCCAGGAGCTGGTTTTTTGAAAAGATAAACAAAATCAACAAGGCTTTAAGCTGGCTCACCAAGAAAAAAAGAGAGAGGACCCAAATAAACACAATCAGAAATGAAAGAGGAGAGATTACAACTGATACCAAAGAAATACAAAGGATTGTAAGAAATTACTATGAAGAACTATATGCCAAGAAATTTGAAAACCTAGGTGAAATGGACAAATTTCTAGAAAAATATAATCTCCCAAAACTCAATGAAGAAGAAGCAGAAACCTTGAACAGACCAATAACAGCATATGAAATTGAGGCAGTAATCAAAAAACTCCTGACACACAAAAGCCCTGGACTGGACAGTTTCACAGGAGAATTCTACAAAGCATTTAAAGAACAGCTAACCCGCATCCTTCACAGACTATTCCAAAAAGGCAAAATGATGGAAGACTCACAAACTATTTTTATAAAGCCAGCATCATCCTAATCCCAAAACCAGATAAAGACACAACAAAGAAAGAAAACTTCAGGCCCATATCACTGATGAACATAGATGCTAAAATCCTCAACAAAATATTGGCAAACTGCATCCAACAATACATTAAAAAGATCATACACTGTGACCAGTGGGATTCATCCCAGGGGTGCAAGGATGGTTCAATATTTGTAAATCAGTAAATGTAATACATCACATAAACAAAAGCAAAACAAAAATCACATGATCATATCAATAGATGCAGAAAAAGCATTTGATAAGGCACAAGACCCATTTCTGATAAAAACACTCAGCAAAGTGGGAACAGAGGGAGCATTCCTCAACATAATCAAGGCCATATATGAGAGACCTACAGCCAACATCATACTCAATGAGCGAAAACTAAAATCTTTTCCACTAAGATCAGGAATAAGACAAGGGTGTCCACATTCACCACTTCCATTCAGTATTGCAAGTTTTGGCCACAGAGATTGGACAAGAAAAGCAAATAAAAGGCATCCAAATCAGAAAGGGGGAAACAAAGCTGTCACTGTTTGCAGATGACATGACACTGTATATAGAAAATCCATAGACTCAGCCAAAAAACTCCTCAACCTAATAAATGAATTTGGCAAAATAGCAGAATGCAAAGTCAATATCCAGAAATCAAAGGTGTTTTTCTATACCAACAATGAAACAGCAGAAGCAGAAATCAAGAAAAAAATCCCATTTGATATAGCAACCAGAAAAATAAAATACCTAGGAGTAAACCTAACCAAGGAGGTAAAAGTCCTGTATTCAGAAAACTACACTACACTGAAGAAAGAAATCAAGGAAGATACAAATGGAAACATATACCGTGTTCGTAGATTGGAAGAATTAACATCATCAAAATGTCCATACTACCCAAAGCAATTTACAGATTCAATGCAATACCTATTAAATTACCAATGGCATATTTCAGACACAGAACAAACACTTCAAAAATTTATATGAAAGCATAAATGACCCAGAATATCTGTTGCTGTTTTGAGAAAGAAGAGCCAAGTAGGAGGGATCACAATACCTGATACCAAACTGTATTACAAGGCCACTGTAATCAAAACAGCCTGGTACTGGCATAAAAACAGGCACATGGACCAGTGGAACAGAACAGAGAGCCCAGAAATAAACCCAAGTCTCTACAGTCAATTAATATTCGACAAAGGGAGCAGCAACATAAAATGGAGTAAAAATAGCCTTGTCAATAAATGGTGTTGGGAGAACTGGACAGCTACGTGCAAAAAAATGAAACTCAAGCACCAACTTACACCATACACAAAAATAAATTCAAGGTGGATAAAAGATTTAAGTATAAGCCACGACACCATTAAAGTCCTAGAGGAGAACATAGGCAGGAAAATCTCAGATGTTTCACGTAGCATTTTTACTGATATGTCCCCTAAATTAAGGGACATAAAGGAAAGAATAAACAAATGGGATCTCATCAAAATAAAAAGCTTCTGCACAGCTAAAGGAAACAGTATTAAAATACAAAGAGAGAACTTCCAGCCAAGATGGAGGCGTAGGTGGACACACTGTGCCTCCTCACACAATGAAAATTAAAGACAACAAAGATTTAGAAACAAGAAAGCAACCAGAACTTTTAGAAAATTGAACTGTATGGAAGTCCGACAACCATTCATCCAGATTGGTAAGAGGGGTGGAGTCACGTCAGAAAAAAGTGTAGGTTGGCGGACCCAACTGCACAGGCAGCAGCGGCTAGCACACCCCAGGAGCACAGATGGCATATAGCGGACCCTGGGCATGGGTGGCATAGGGTGCAAACCCATTGAGGATGCACAAGGTGGCTGGCTGACCAGGTGGTCCTACACTTGCACGCTCAGATAATCCAGGTGAAGGGGAAGTGGCAGAAGGGACTGGAATCTGAAAGAGAGCAGAGCAAGCACCATTGTTCCCTCTTGGACTCTGCCCAGCCACTGGGCTGCCCTACCCTGGGGAACACCTAAGGCTCCACCCCTCACTACGTAACAGCTGCGACCAGACCAAAAAAAAAAAACCCCAGAAACCCCCCAAAACAAAAATGGCTCAAACAAGATAACAGATCGAAGTCCCAGAGCCCATTTATCTAAGCGACCAAGAGGTAGCTAACCTATCATATGCACAGTTCAAAGTCCTGGTGATCAGGATGCTCAGAGAATTCGTTGATTTTGCTCACAAATTAGATGAAAAAAATGAAAGCTACAATAGGTAAAATGAAGGAAAATGCACAATGAACCAAAAGTGACAGGAGGAAAACTGGGACTCATATCAATGGAGTGGACCAGAAGGAAGAAAGAGACAACCAAACAGAAAAGAAGGAAGAAACAAGAATTCAAAAAAATGAGGAGAGGCTTAGGAATCTCCAGGACATCTTTAAACATCCCAACATCCAAATTATAGGGGTGCTAGAAGGGGAAGAAGAGCAACAAGTGGAATACTTATTTGAACAAATAATGAAGGAGAACTTCCCCGATCTGGCAAAGGAAATAGTCTTCCAGGAAGTCCAGGAAGCTCAGAGAGTCCCAAAGAAGCTGGACCCAAGGAAGAACACACCAAGGCACATCATAATTACATTAGCCAAGATTAAAATGAAGGAGAGAATTCTAGAAGCAGCAAGGGAGAAGGGGACAGTCACCTACAAAGGAGTCCCCATCAGACTGTCCACTGATTTCTCAAAAGAGACCTTACAGGCAAGAAGGGGCTGGAAAGAAGTATTTGAAGTCTTGAAAGGCAAGGACGCACATCTAAGATTGCTCTATCCAGCAAAGCTGTCATTTAGAATGGAAGGGAAGATAAAGTGCTTCTCAGATAAAGTCAAGTTAAAGGAGTTCATCATCACCAAGCCTTTGTTATATGAAATGTTAAAGGGACTTATCTAAGAAAAAGAAAAGAAAAAATATGACAGTAAAAAGACATTAAACTCACAGATATTAACAACCACATCTAAACAAAAGCAAACTGAGCAAACCACTAGAACAGGAGCAGAACCACAGAAATGGAGATCACGTGGAGGGTTAGCAACAGGTGAGTGGGAGGAGGAGAGAGGGGGAAAAGATACAGAAAATAAGTAGCATAGGTGGTAGGTAGAAAATAGATGGGGGAGGGCAAGAACAGTGTAGGAAATGCAGAAGCTAAAGAACTTATGACACATGGACATTAACTAAAGGGGGGAAATGTGGGTGGGAGGAGGTGTGCAGGATAGAGGGGAATGATGGGGGAGAAATAGGACAACTGTGATAGCATAATCAATAAAATATATTTAAAAAATACAAAGAGGACCAACTGTATGGGAAAACATATTTGCCAATGATACCTAAGACAAGGGTTTAATCTCCAATATATATAAATAACTCACATGACTCCACTTTAAGGAGACAAGCAAAGCAATTAAAAAATGGGCAAAGGACTGCAACAGACACTTCTCCAAGGAGGACATACAGAAGGTCCAGAGACATATGAAATGATGTTCAGTATTGCTAGCTATCAGAGAGATGCAAAGTAAAACCACAATTAGACAGTACCTCACACAAGTCACAATGGCCATCACAAACAAAGCAACAAACAACAAGTGTTGGAGAGGTTGTGGAGAAAAGGGGACCCTAGTGCACTGTTGGTGGGATTGCAGACTGGTACAACCACTATGGAAAGCAGTATGGAATTTTCTAAGAAAACTAAAAATGGATCTGCCTTTTGACCCAGTAATTCCACTGCTAGGATTATATCCTAAGAACCCTGAAACACCAATCCAAAAGAACCTATGCACCCCAATGTTCATAGCAGCATAATTTACAATAGCCAAGTGTTGGAAGCAACCTAGGCACCAATCAGTAAATGAATGAATCAAAAAACTATGTGTACATTTACACAATGTACACAATTCTATGCAGCAAAAGGAAAGGAGTTCCTACCCTTTGTGACAGCATGGATGGAACTAGAAGGCATTATGCTAAGTGAAATAAGCCAGGTGGTGAAAGACAAATACCATATGATCTTACCTTTTACAGGGACCTAATCGAGAAAACAAACAAAGAAGCAAGATATAACCAAAGACACTGAAATGGAGAGCAGGCTGACAGTGATCACAGGGGAGAGGGGAGGGAATTTCAGGGGAAAAAGAGAAGGGTTTACAGAAACAAGCATAAAGTACACATGAACAAAATCTAGGGTGGGTAGAAATGGGAAGGAGGTGGGGAGGGCTGGGGTGGTGGGCTAGGATGGGAATAAAAGACAGAAAACTATACTTGAACAACAATTAAAATAAAAAAATTCATTTTTATCGTATTTTTTTTACATTACCTATCAGTTCCCTTATATGCCCCCAGCAATCACCACACTGTTGTCCATGTCCAGGAATATTTTTTCCTTTTTGCTCAATCCCTCCACCCCATAATCTCCCCACACCCACTAGATGTCATCTGCTATCCACCTATGAGTCTGTCACCATTTTCCATGTTAGCTCAATTTGTTTGTTAGATTCCACATATGAGTGAGATCACATGGCCTTTATTTTTCTCTGACTGGCTTATTTCACTCAGCATAGTGTTCTCCAGGTCTATCCACAGCTGTTGTAAGGGGTAAAATTTTCTTCTTTTTTATAGCTGAGTAGTATTCCATTGTGTAAATATCCCATACTGCACTGACAAGCTTGCCTTAATCAATTATAAGGAGATCTCTGAATTTTAATCGGGAATGAGAAGCTCAGCAGTTGCAGGCTAGATAGTTATGTCCTACACTCTGTAGTCATAGTTGCCAATTACATGAACTTGGGGAAGATACAAAACCACATTGTTCCTCAGTGTCAACATCTGGAAAATGAGGCTAATAAAAATGCCTGCCTCACAGGGTGGCTATGGGATTAGATGAGAAAATATTTGTAGCATGTTTACAATGATGCATAGTACATACATGGTGGTTAATAAATGCTGGCCACTTTTATAGCAGTGTAAGTAACTAAAATGTCTAAGAAGCAGTGTGCCAATGACAGTGCTGAAAGTGACAGGAAAGGGAAGGAAAGTGATCTACACTCAAAGATTGATTTTACTCAGTGTTGTTTTGATTTTTAGCTATATATCCACACCTCTAAAATTATTATAGGAATTCCTGTAAGACAAACAACATGTGACTGCAAGATTAAAACTCTGATTCCCCTATTTGCACTGAAATAATTGTTTGATAGTACAGCTATGTCAATTCAACTTGATTAGGAATACTAAAACTAACAGTTTATAACTTAATATTAAATGCATAATCTTATATCCATGTCGCAGATAAAAAAAGTGAGGATCGATAGAAGAGGATACTAAGAATGATTACAGATTTCACAAAAGCATTTTGCACTAGATGGACACCTCAAAGCATATCACTGCATCCACTAATGCTTTCAACACCCCTGGATATTCCTCTCACAAAGCATTTGGTGCTGTGATGTGATTTACCCCATTGATCAATAGATTAACTCTCAAAGTTTAAAGGCACAAGATTTCCAGTTCAGTTAAAATTTTTTTTGATCACAAAGGTAAAAAAGAACACATCAAAGGCAAATAACACAAGTGAACTCATCTGAAAAGCAATTACAATCCATTTCATAGAAACAGGCTATTAAGTAAGTTTATACAGATTCATATACTATATACATGTATACATACATATCCATATCCGTGAGTGTGTGTGTGTGTGTATACATACTTATATATGTCTGTCTGGAAAAAGTCC